>SMSQ01020005.1:0-19495 GCA_019453375.1 Ctenoplectra terminalis | reverse complement strand
TAACTGCATAAGTTAATACATACATACCTTCACATCGTCAGGAAAATCTTTGATGATTTCCATGTATGTACTCAAACTAGCGCCATATGTACTATCGTAATTCAATTCCAGTTCACACGATTTTATATATTTTTCGTTAATACTGGAACACTCAACGTCTTCAAATAGTACATCGAAGTCTGCCTTATATAAACAATAAACAATTAAGATAATACAACATTCTTCGTAAACAAATGCTCTGAATAAGCATTAAAAAGTGTCAACGTAATATCTTAGACATAACACAAACAACTTATGAAAATCATTTTCGAACAAAACGATGCAAAAATATATGTATTTATGTACGAAGAAGCTTTGCCAATAGGCTTTCTTGTTTCAACAGTTGCATATTTTTAATCAGATTAATATTTGCGTTTACAAAAAATAATAACAGAAGCAATATGTGCTTCGCTGTTTTTTAAACAAAATTAAATACAAGAAAATATGAATTTATATTTAAAAATTTATTATATATACTATGTTATATCTTGAAACTTATTATTCCATAAATTCAATTATATTACGTTTTTAGGCTCTCTTTTATAAACTGCAAATAATACATAATTCGTTTAATAATATTATGCAGGAAGTGCATTTCTAAATTTATTATGTATACTATGTTATATCTTGAAACTTATTATTCCATAAATTCAATTATATTATATTTTTACGCTCTTTTTTTTCAACAACAAGTAATACATAATTCGTTTAATAATATTATGCAGGAAGTGCATTTCTACATTTCGTGCGCTGTTCCTACAAATGGTAAATAGGAAAAAGTTATTCAATTATTTGATGCTCACCTGCACCGTGCACCATCGTAACGCACAAGCTGTAAACAACCAGAAGAGCATCCTGATAAATGCATCAAGTGTTCTCTCCCAACTTCGTAGTAAACAATATTGAACGCTACTTTTGTCATTCTTTATGTTCTCCCAGAAGAAGAATTCCATCTGGTAACGTAACATCTGCAGGATCTACGATTTTATCAGAAGTCGTTGTATTTTATTGTTGCGAAACTTCCACAACGATCGGTTATTATTTCAAACATTTACCTGGCACGAAAATCGTAATTCCGAGAAACACGATCATTGTTATTACACTCAGATTACATTATTGCTCATCGTTGGACGTACCAAAATTTATTAACAAACGAAGAAATGTATCGCAAACACACTGAATCAATTTTTTTAAATTTCATATTGGGAATGATGTTAAGTGGATTATAAAATATGCGAATTTTACACATGTATTTTTTATTATATATTATTATATAATACATTTCACTAAACTTGAAAATATTTTTAATACCATTTATATTGATATTATATTGACTTATATTGATATTTACTATTTAAATTCGAAAGTCTTATAATTACAAATGTGACATTTAATTTGTTATACAATCATTCTTTTCTAAGTTCTTGAAATCGTTAATGCTTTTTTTTTAATAAAACCGCTGATATACATACGTATAATAATCTAGAAATAATATGTACAGTGGACTTCTATATAACGCGAAACGTATCCCTCGACATGCTTTATCAGTCGAATTTATGCAATTATGTCCAACCAATACTGACAAAACAGCATCATTGGAACTTATTTGTTGACACTTATCGACAATGAAAAAATGTTAAATAATGAAGTACATATTTTTATTTTAANATATATTATTATATAATACATTTCACTAAACTTGAAAATATTTTTAATACCATTTATATTGATATTATATTGACTTATATTGATATTTACTATTTAAATTCGAAAGTCTTATAATTACAAATGTGACATTTAATTTGTTATACAATCATTCTTTTCTAAGTTCTTGAAATCGTTAATGCTTTTTTTTTAATAAAACCGCTGATATACATACGTATAATAATCTAGAAATAATATGTACAGTGGACTTCTATATAACGCGAAACGTATCCCTCGACATGCTTTATCAGTCGAATTTATGCAATTATGTCCAACCAATACTGACAAAACAGCATCATTGGAACTTATTTGTTGACACTTATCGACAATGAAAAAATGTTAAATAATGAAGTACATATTTTTATTTTAACACGTTAAACACCCCGCCGATTTTGGTCGACTTTCCCTCAGACTGTGTGCTGTGATAATAATTGAAAAACATTTGATCGCAAAATAATTAGGAATTTAAGAAGAAAATTGTAGAGAACTGGAAAGGAACTGGAAAGGAACTGGAAATCAACTCGTTGATGAATTATAAGGTATTATTTTGTGAGATTGATACTGTCAGTTTTCGGAAAACAACGACGCCTAAATGAAAATTTCAGCGTCAGTCCGCAGGGACCGGCGTGGCGCTTAACGTGTTAATTAAAATTTGAATAAAAATATTTTCCTCTTATATCTTCAAATGTGCACACTATTTCATTCGATAAGCCATTACTTTTTTTTAAATGTTACCTTCACTGTGCACATATAAATAACAGCTAAGTACATACTTTCGCTGTTCCAAACAAAAAATCAATGTTAAATTTATTTTACGCGGTGTATGAGTAATAGTCGCAATTTTTACGTCGCGTTATACCAATTCAAATACGAAATGTATTAGGTTGTCCCGAAAGTTCCTTCCCTTATCTTCACGCAATGCTTTCGTCTAGCAATGTTTAAATAAACATTCAGCCTTATTTGTTAAACGAGAGATGGACGGAAAAAACAGTGCAAAACGAATCCTATGTAAAATAATAATACTTTGCAAAACATAAAATATTATGTATCCATTACCTATTAATAAAACGAAAGAAACTTTTGGGACAACCTAATATAACCAACATATGAGCGTATAAGCAACAAACCTATAAATAATATCGGATAATTGTGAATAATTGTTATAAATATACATGTGAATAATTGTTATAAATACACGTGCAAATAAATATTAAAACATACTTTACTTTCACAACAAATTTTCAACTAAATAAGTATTAGAACATACTTCGTTAAATAATCATTTTTATCATATTACGATTTCCTGAAATTTTTATCAGAATTGCCCATTCTCACAAACCCTCCACGTTTCATACTTCCTCGTTCCGCATATTCTAGTTCCCTCCTCTTCGACCCAGAATTGTCTCAGAAATCGAAGTTTTCCAAAGATACATTCCCGCATACGTTGATCTTCTCGGTATATAAATGGTCGTCTCGATGCGAAGGCAACTTCTATCAATGTCCTTTCTCTTCTTCACGTGACCATATCAAAAAGGAATACCAAATGGGGCAACTCATCGACCGTTAACATTGGCATGCTCCCAGCTCATCGACAAAGCGGACATAACGTGACTTGTATCCGCTATTTCTCGACTCCTTCTGACCTCGAAGAACTTGTAGTCGCAATCTGAAGGAATACGTAACTGGTTGACCGAAAGATAAATTTAGGATAACGTTGATATCCTGCGTCCTTTCGCGATGAAACCCCTGCAGCAGGGGATGTCCGCGCGAAGTCAAATAAACACGAACAAACTGAACGCTAGCGATCACTTTTCCGAGGTCAACAACATTTTTTCGAAATTTGTTTAACTTTATGCTACCCGAAACTTTGTTTCGGAGCTTATTTGCTGTATATAAATTATCGATTCGTCAGTTTAAATATTTAATCGCCGACTGATGGATCGGATTGAACATTGGACTTTTTTGTTAGGTGTCGGAAAAAGTTGGTGCGGATTTACGGTACAAAATTGAGGGAGTCTTAACTTTTCTGAAATTTAATATTATTTAATAATGAATGTTCATTTTTGTAGCTCTTCTCCAATGTTTTTTAAACTTATACATTCCATTGGTATAAAAACCTTGAGCTTTGATCGCAAAAAATTAATTATTGAACTTGGAACAATATCGGACCACTTTTGTATCCTCTCTTTTTAGTAACATAATGTTCTCTAAAAACACTACAAGTACTATTAAATACTATTAAAGGATCGCGTTAATACAATTTAGTATGACTAGAAAGTTTGCAATGTATGCAAAAATATTCGACAAACTGTGTGCTTCAGAAGTGGTGCAATTTTATTGAAGATCTTACTAAAAATCTATTTCAACAATCATTTTGTTTCGAACTTACAAATGTTCAGCGACCTATGGGCGGTAGTGTACGTGACAGGCTTTTAAACTAATATAAGCTTGACTAATTTTGAATACTCGCAGGCCAAGTATTCATTGATAACATGTTATATCATGTGCTTTAATGTGTGTTAACACATTGACGACGGGACCTTGTTTCTGTAAAACTTACTAGGGAATAAAGTTACGATCGAATAATTCTTGGTTATATACTTTCGAGAATGAATTGTATTCTAACCATAGCTCTTAATTTAAAATTTCAACCGAACGAATAACTTTTTAAAAGCAACCTTTCACATATTGTCGTTTCCTATTCTCACCTTTTCAAGATCTGAAATACAAAACACGAGAAATCTCGTCACCCGTCCTCAATGTGTTAACCCTTTGCGGACGGAGCCGACCGGCTGAAATTCTCCTATAAAAAGTCTATTTTACTACGTGATGCGTGAAATCGTATTGTATGAGTCTAAGAGTCAGTGCAAACCAAAAAATTTTATTTTTAATAAATTTTATTAAATTTCATTTTTAATAAAAATTTGTAATGAAATGAGTTCCTTCTAAGACTACAACAACTTGAATTATTTTAAAAATTAAACTTGTTTTTTTACAAGCAATTAAACTGAAATGTTTTCCTTTTCATAACTATCTCTATTGCGGAATAAAAAATTACTGAACTGAACACTTGGAACACACAGTACTCAATGGTCTGGAATTGACTCAATTTCAATAGCAAAAATTAAATGGATACAGAATTTCTTCGGATCATAAAATTCAAGTAGTCTTCAATTGTAAGAATTTTAAGAATATATATGTGCATATATAAAAATCATTGAAATGCACAGAGTGCAGATTATATGCAATATAATTTTTTAAGTGTCCAAAAAAAAAAAAAAAATGATGGCATCACGTAGTAGAATTTACCTGTTACAGAAGAATTTCCTACATTTCTCTTATCCTGTTAGAGCGAAACCGTGTTGTAAGATGCAATATTGCAATAATAAAAGGAGTAATAAAAATAAACCTATTACAGTTTTTGTGCATTTTTAATAATGAAAAAAATATAAGTACACTAGCAAGGAAAATTATTGCACGACCCAGGCGTAACAATAGCGCACAGTATTTTTAAATATTCCTAATCTGTCGAATATAAAATTTCTGAAACGAATCGCATCGAGTACAAAGACAATTAATTCCTGAAAGATAAACCGGTAAAGCGTAAAGAGAACTTTGGAAAGCGTTAGCTGTCAACCATGGCATCCCATCGATAATACGCACACGCCGTTGGAACGGTGAACGCTTTACGAGCTTATTCCAATTCCGACTGGATGGACATACGGATAAATAGATTTCGTCAATTCATTTACCACTTGATCTAGCCGCGCATTTCAATTATATGTGTACTCTTTGTCGGCAGTATCCGACGGTACTCCATCGTTGCATGCACGCGTGAGCCACACCGACGGTTCCTGATAAAGTCGTGGGAACGGATGCGGTCCACGATACAATTGAATTAATCTCGATCGAACAACAACGTGCCCCGAAACGAAACAGGAAATCGCGTTGTCGCGCGCAAAATCGAGCAAACGCGACCACGCCGAATCTATTGGCCGTTATTAGCCGTTACTGTTTTCCAGAACGTTGCTCGTTATTTGACTGTACCACGTTTTTCTTTCTCTTCCCCTCTACTCCTCTCTGCCGCGCTTCGTTAATTAGAATGTAACCAGTGCGAGGCGATTAAATTACTGGAGCAGAAGTAATTTATAACGATCGCGAAGCAGCTTGATCGTTCCGAACGCGAGCTAATATCGGTTTAGGGATGAACTGCGTCGGTGGATAGGTTTGGAAAAATTGCATGTTCGCGACATGTTTTGTGGAGAGAAAAGATAAAAAATTTGTTTGCCAAGATTTATTAGATTTTGAAGAATCAGACACGAGGTATCGGGTTCTCGCGTAACATGACAGTATATCATGCTTGAAAACCTTTCAAAGAAATTGCTGTTGCAGATTTTTTTTTACGCCTCTTATATCTAAGTTTGACAATTAAATAACCGTAAACGTTTAATTTTACAATTATTTTTGGCTGCATTTTGTATAAAATATAGTAAATGTTATTTCAATTATTTGTATATTTGTTAACAATAAATTATTCTACCATAACAACAATATTCTGGGAGACTATTTCTTATCTTTTTTACCTTCATTATAATATTATCTTGTGTGTTAATATTATCTTGTTTGTTAATATTATCTTGTTTACCTTCCTCAACTCTTTCGCTACTATAGGCGACTATAGTCGTTCGCTATGAATCGAGTTCTGCATACTATGAGCGACTATAGTTGCTCGACTATTGGATAATATCAACAGCTATAGTTACTCGATGAATCGCATTTATACTTGGAAATTATAAGCAGGCAATGGGAAAAATAGTATTTATTGTACACGGATATGTTAAATTAGATAACTTAACCGTTTGAGTGCTGAAAAATTTTCTTGTATATATTTTCCGCTAAAAATGCGGAATAAAATGCGTAGTTTTTTTTGTGGAAAATAATCAAAACGATAGTAATTTACTCTAATTATTATATAAAAAGTAGTTTTTACCGACAAAAATATTTTTTATTCTCACTTATTACAAGAATGTTTTGCTGCACAAATTCCATGAACTCCTTTTTTACATACAGCGCAAAATTTCTAGCACAACAAAAGAGAAGCGCGATAGCGCTTCTTCGCACTTAAACGGTTAATACATAAAAGCACAAAGAATCGTTATAGCGAGACAATATAACATATGCCATGTATACTATGGCCGCGTTTTTCGGCAAAGACCTTTGTAGCGAAAGGGTTAATAGTATATTGAAAAGCAAAAGATATTTTAAAACTCTGATGCTGTTAGTAACAACAGTTGAAAAATTTTAAATACACCAAAGACGAAGTACAGACTTAACATTTTGTGGAGCTTCGTGTCTCATGTTCTGAAATACCGGTCGTGTAAAAAATCAGACGTTTCGTTATGCTATCTACGATTTAAAGCAGTGAGTTTAGTTTTCTGTTCTTGTTATATTTTTCTGAGGGTAACAGGAGCATAGAATCGTAGTAGAAGTCTTTTAGACGAAGAAAGTAAATGATTAAAGAATGATAAATATATTTTCCAATTTAAAAATATTAGGTTGTCCCAAAAGTTTCTTTCGTTTTATTAATAAGTAATGGATACATAATATTTTATGTTTTACAATATATTATTGTTTTATACAGGATTCATTTTCCGCTATTTTTCCCTCCATCTCTCGTTTAACAAATAAGGCTGAATGTTTATTTAAATATTGCTAGACGAAAGCATTGCGTGAAGATAACGGAAGGAACTTCGGGACAACCTAATACCAACTTTGTAGCTAACAAAATCGCGAAGGAATAGTAATTAATTCTTTACTTTGTAGAATCAATTTATGGAATTCTGATGGATTATTTAAAGTATGGTCTTATGCGATCTTTTAGGTATAGATTTTATAAACATTTTTTTCTCGCAATAATTAACTATTTGCGATTTTTACGAACGATATTTTGTCCAAACTTGGATATACATTTGACCAAATAATTTATACATTTTCTACAATTAATTATTATATTTTAGTATTCAGATAAGAAATAGTCTCATAATAGTGAGAATATTTTTGTTATGGTAGAATAATTTATTGTTAACAGTTATACAAATAATTGAAATAACGTTTACTACAATACATACGTTCACACAGGATACGACTGAAATGAATCAATTAATTTTATCAACAATAAAATGCATAACAGCCCAATTTAAAAATATAATCAATTTTATTTCAAACTATTATAAAACATTCACGTCGAATATGTTTCAATTTCCAAACAAAAGTGATTCTTGAAACTCTCGTTCCGTATAAATAAAAAAAACCTTCCACTGAGCTAAAACCAAAACACTGAAAATATTTTTCAGGTGTCCATTCAGTTTTCATCGGCGTTAGGCAAAAATTTTCCTCGAAAAGTTCCTCGGAACGTTCGTATTTCCCGCTTGGGCCCGAGCGATCCCCCACCCACTCCGCCGAACGAGGCTACCGGCGCGCGTCGTCAGTTCCTTGAAGGACGGCGGAGCGATAGGATGTGTTTCACGAATACAGGTTCGTAACCTTGCTTAACTTTCTTTTATCGCTATTTTAGTATATCTTCAAGAATTATTACGTACCATATATCACTGTTCGCGTTATCGCGCTTCTAATTAACAATCTACAAACATGGTGAGAATAAATTAAATAACGTTGGGGTATCTTGTTTCTCGATTTGATTGTTAGATATTACTCAACATTTCGAGCATGTTGATTAAATACTGAGTCTTTAATACAGTTTTAATTGGGTTGGGATATAATCGTGCGTTATTCAGACTGATTTGATTAAAGTTTGTGATTTTTATTTGTTACAGGTGGTTCGTTTGATTGGCAAGTTAAGATGAAACGACAGATGGTTAAACTACCGACGTCACGACGTTTTCAATGATAGAGGTTTGGTAATGCTGAATTTATTTCTAACGAAGGGTAACGTGGTACGCCTTTTTATTATTTTTTTTTTTATCGAATCATTGGCGATACGTGGTAATATATTACGTGATCGATGTTTTTGTAATGGTAGTGTAATATAATTGGAGCAATAATTTCATAGTTTATTAAAAATATTGAGACGAGGCGAGAAAAGATTAAACATGTCGTCTCTTTGCATTGCAAATATTAAACAATTCGTTTCTGTGTTTCAAAGTTATTACGTAGATCGTTTTTTTTATTCAAATCGATTCTCTTGTAGTTGATATTTGATAATTGAAGCAATAATTTCATAGTTTATTAAAAATATTGAGACGAGGCGAGAAAAGATTAAACATGTCGTCTCTTTGCATTGCAAATATTAAACAATTCGTTTCTGTGTTTCAAAGTTATTACGTAGATCGTTTTTTTTATTCAAATCAATTCTCTTGTAGTTGATATTTGATAATTGGAGCAATAATTTCATAGTTTATTAAAAATATTGAGACGAGGCGAGAAAAGATTAAACATGTCGTCTCTTTGCATTGCAAATATTAAACAATTCGTTTCTGTGTTTCAAAGTTATTACGTAGATCGTTTTTTTTATTCAAATCAATTCTCTTGTAGTTGATATTTGATAATTGGAGCAATAATTTCATAGTTTATTAAAAATATTGAGACGAGTCGAGAAAAGATTAAACATGTCGTCTCTTTGCATTGCAAATATTAAACAATTCGTTTCTGTGTTTCAAAGTTATTACGTAGATCGTTTTTGTTTATTCAAATCGATATCTTGTAGTTGATATTTGATAATTGAAGCAATAATTTCATAGTTTATTAAAAATATTGAGACGAGTCGAGAAAAGATTAAACATGTCGTCTCTTTGCATTGCAAATATTAAACAATTCGTTTCTGTGTTTTAAAGTTATTACGTAGATCGTTTTTTTTTATTCAAATCGATATCTTGTAGTTGAATCTTTAATAATTTAACAGTAACTATTTAATCTTTAGACTTTTCCGATTTTTATTACGTATTAACGAAAAATTGGAATGACGCATATTTTATTGCGTATCGGTCGTGATCATTCTCGCAGAGTCAACTTGGGATATCGATTACTTTGGCAACCTCACTGAGCAGTCGAAATTGTAAAGGTAAAGAACCTTTGGCTGAAGGCTGTACACAAAAACTCCCACCATAGCATATCGCGCCACCTGTGCGTGTTTACGATCGAGTTTTGATTTTTTCAGCCATTCTCGAGAGTTTATCAAACGCGTAGTAACTTACGCTTAGAAAGTACGAATGAATTAACATTCTAACAAGGAACATCGATAAAGTAATTCGTATAATTTTACAAATTAGTTATATGACACACAGTTACATGCAATATTAATAAATAACATTTTGTTTCTCGTATTCGTTTCGAGTTTTATAAATCGTTTGAAATTTCGTTTTTATAATACTGAAATAATATATTTATTAATGAAAAATTAATAATTGTTTGATAGATTTACAAAAGGCAGTATTTTTTTTAAACAAATACTCAATAGGTAGAGTAATATTAAAAAATAGTTTCGAATCATTCATTGATCTCTTTTTTTCTTTTTCCACAGGTTTTTCGTGGCCGCGCGCAATGCGGTCGGTAGAGTCAGTGTTTGTTATATTTAAGTTTTTTCTATTATTTGTCAAAGCATTGTAGCTCTAAATAAAATTAATCATAGTAATTAATCATACATATAGAGTCAGTATTGGTACGTATAAATTGTATTAAATAGATTTATTCGCGAAACTAGAGTCAGTGTTTGTTCGCCGATTATAATTACACGGTCGTGTTTAGATAGTTTTTTATTGTTATATTTTTTTTATTTCATTTAAAATATTCGTAACCGGTGTTAGAGTCAGTGCCTGCTTGGAAGGATTCTAACTGGGCTCCAAAGGCCAACATTGTAAGTATCTTTGTGTCTTGTGCTTCAAATAACTTTTCACTTTATTCTTTCCTCCACTTTTTTTCTTTTTTTTTAAATACTTCATTAATTTGTGAATATTTGAAACGTTCTAAATTTCTACTTCTTTTTTAAAGTCAAAATTTCCAAGTAATTAATCCCATAACTTCCAGAACAAATAATAATATTCTGTATTTTTTTTAAAGATTTTCAGGGGTTCCATTTACATCCATGATTTTGATTGATGACTTCAGGATGCCTTCCCCTGGTTGTGAGCAGGTATGAACATAATCCAAATAATCTTTTATTCAAACAATTAATTCAATAACATTTTTATTTAGAATAATGAAATATTTGACTAATAAATCAGTTACAAATAATTAATTTAAATAAAATTTTGGAATATATTTGCATATATCTTTATTTTCAAATCAATTTATTTTATTTAGTGTAATTATTTTTTATGTTAACAGGTGATTTCTCCTTAGCTCGACAACTTCCTCTTGACAAGATGACTTCCCTTTGACAGGATGACTTCCCCTAGAAAAATTAGAAAATCCATATCAATATTTTTATAAATAAACGAAATCTATGAATAATCAGATATTTTAATGGTTCAGTACTTTCTGAATGATTTTATTTAAGTATTGTTTATAGTATAGAAGTCGGATACCCTCCGACTTCGTTACATTGAGAATTATAATAATAATAATTATTATTATTATTTCACAATGATGATTACTATTTCCATTCTTGTTTCTGTGATAATATGTAATATAATAAATCATACTATGCATAGAGTATTATTATGCATAATTGATTATTTTCTTAGCTTCATTTTCTATTTAATAGTAGTAGTATTTCATTATATTTAATTTCAAATTTTCTTTACAATTTGAGATAGAGAAAAATTAATGTTCATTGTTAATTTCCGTATGAAAATAATACAAAACTGAATGTACAAGAAGACATTTCGCGAATGGTAGATTTCTGAGTCAAAGCAATAGGCTTGAAACATTTGTGTTTTCAAAAATGTGCTTTGACAAAGGAATCATCCAAGGGTATTTTACTTAATATTTAACTTATAGAGTTACTAGTTCTCCATTCTTTACAGCTTTAGATTAAATTCAGTTGTTTCTTAACAAATATATTAATTTTTCATTAGAGTTTCAGTAACACAATTCAGTTCAAGTAATGAAGTAGAATCATTTCGATTTTAAATAAAATAAAAATAAAGAATTGAAGACCATTAGTCCGTTAGTAACAGAATATTTGTACTAATCATTTTTTTAGTCAAGATTTTCAGGTTTAACCCCTTCCGTGTCCATTGCCAGGAACTCGCTCACGTGCCCAGGTGCTACTTGAGTGAATGAATGGCGATCGGTACGATGAACCTAGTTCATAAGTTTTAATAAATTTTCTCAGCGGCTGATAATGCGTTAGTGTACCGTGCACGACGTACTTTCCACATTGCGTGTGTATGGTTAGGCTGTGGAATTGTGTCGTTTAGAGTCAAATCTCACACAAATAATTATTTCACTTTCTTTAATTATGAATTTTATTTATTTCAATAACATTACAAATCTACTATCAAGTAGAACAATAAAGTAAATGCATTAAACTCCTTGATTCGACATTATAATTAAACTACAGTAAAATGCTACCAAACGTTGTACCATTTAATCTAGATCTAAATCAAAAATAGTTCAATTTAAGATAAAAGTAAACGCGTCTTTTTATCGCGTTAAACGCAATGGTCGCTAGCCTTTGCCAGCCGATTTCAGTAAAATGGTACGTACATTAGAGTGTGCAAGGTTGTATGTCGGAACTCGGGTGTCGGAGACGTCCCGGGCCGTTCTCTCTAGTGTAGGCTCATGCACCCGGGTTCTTGTGTGAGAACCGTGGAGTGAATGTGTTGGTGTGCCTGTTTTGCCATTTCTTAAATATAGGAATAGAGAGGATAGGTAGCATACTTTCTGGTGTGATTGTTAATTATAAGTAGGTAGGGCCGGGCAGGATGGTCACAGTCTCTGATCGGGTAGGCTCCTTTTCGCGTGACCAACCTGTTTCAGGAAATCTAATTTGATTAATCAACGGTGAATATTGACGCGAATGGGGAATGCCATTTGCCTTCGATTTTACCAGGTTGATTTTTCGAATTTGGCGGCTTGTGTCGCCATCGCGGTCGTGGTCGCGAGTTAGGCCCCGAAACGAACGTTTACTTGCTCGAGGTTCTGCACGTGTGCACGGACAATGATTCTTGTGATCGTTGGTCGTCCACGTGTGTTTCATAGAGGGTTCGCGATTTTACTTTTTCGGTTCACCTTTATAAGTTATGTTTTGGTTTTCGTTATCAGGGAATCTCGAGCCTAGATTTAAGTTTCAGCGGGTATGGCGCCCGAAGAAAAGAAGAGGCTATACGCCGAAGAGAACTATCAATGGTTCACCATTTAAAAGAGTTCGAAAAGGATTCTTTCGAATGGTGGGCCATTCTTGTTACTACTTTGTCACTGTGATCGCTTGCATGTGTAGATTTTCTTTTCAGTTGCAGCGAGCCCTCCCTTGTAAATTCACCGATTTTTAATTAGCGTTGCGAACAATTGATCACGGTTTGAATTAGAGTTGCGAAAAAGTACAAGATCGCGGTTTGAATTAGTCTCGCGAATGGTTCCAGAGTACGATTTTAAATTAGAGTTGTGGATAAATAAAGATTTCGTGTTTTTAATTAGAGTTGCGAAAAAGTACTGATCGTGGTCGCTCTTAGTGTAGCGAGTAATGGAATCGCGATCGTTCTTTCGAATTTTTAATTACGAGTTGAAATTTATTTGCTTGGAGAATAATATTAGAGTAATTTGTTGTTAGCGTTGCGATAATAATTTTCGCGTTTTTCTTTTTTTTCAGAATAGTATTTCAAATCGGAAAGATATTTGTCTTTGAGCAATTAATTTCATAGTGCTGCGAATTCTGAACGTCGCGAATATTTTAAATTAGCTTTTCTTTTATCAACTAGTAATAATTATCATGTTTGTTTCATTATTAATTTTAAAGTAGTGTTTCGTTGACCAATTTAGCACGTTTTTTTAATAGAGTCGCGACTATGCCCCAATTTCTTCCACTTGTGGAAATCTGTTCCTTAATCACCCGGATGAGGGTGATTGGATCGACGGCGGCCATGATGCAATGGATCCAGAGCCGTAGAGTTGCGTATTATAAAATTATGGGCGTATAGATTAGTGTTGCGTTAATAAATAAAGCAGTTCACTTTGGCTGCTTTCGGTAGCATTTCTTAATTAATATTTTTTTTAATTTTTTTAATTGTGTAGATGAATTAGGTAAATTTGGATTGCAAGTAACGAAGCACCCTTCGGGATTGATTTTGAAATATTTTCTATTAGTATTTCAAAGGAGGAATAATGTTCCACTCACAGTTTTGTTCGGGTTTACGAGTGGATGATAATTATAGAGCAACCCTTCTGGTTACTATACCCTTTTCATTGTTTTGTTGAACAATTGAGCATTTGTTAATTAAAATACTGCTGAAGCAGAGATTTGTTTGTTACAGAGATTTGTTTGTTACTTGTTTGAGATATTTGAAAAATATATACTATTAGGTAGGATTTTTATTAATTATGAAAAATATATACTATTAGGTAGGATTTTTATTAATTAAGAAAAATATATACTGAGGCAGGTCCCTTTAACTTAGATCCAAATTAGGTAAGCTAAGCATTAAGTTAGTAGGGCACAGTTAAGCTCTATAATTTTGAATTTGAGTATATTCCAGAAACCAACAAATTTCCTTTTTTATTCCTTTAGATGTTTGTTACGTGGATAGAGTAATTAAATCATAATTTTTAGTTTGTTTCAGGAAATATTGAAGGACCAACAAAAAAAAGATTCATCACAGAACTTTCCTCTTTTTTTTTTTTTTGTTTTTTACATATCTCATTAGATTTTTATGTAAGTAGGACTTGGTAAACGATATTTAAATTGAGGTAAATACACAATTAAGAAGGTCATTTTTAAGTATCTATCGTTAGACAGGCTTTTATTAAATTAAGATAAATGTTTAGTTGGGCAGGCATAGTAAACCTAAGTTAAGATATATTTTTAATTAGGCAGGTAATTTATAATTTAAGATATGTTTATAGTAAGATAGGATAGGATAATCACATTATTCCACAGGTGAATGCAAGTGTAATTTATTTATTTGTATTATTTTTTTTAATATTAGGTTGTCTCGAATGTTTCTTTCGTTTTGCTAGTGAGTAATGGATGCATATTTTGTGTGTTACAGTATATTATTATTTTATACAGGATTCATATTGCTCTATTTTTTTCCTCCATCGCTCGTTTAACAAATATGGCTGAATGTTTGTTTAAACATTGCCAGACGAAACCACTGCGCGAAGGTAACGGAAGGAACTTTCGAGTCAGCCTAATACATATTTATATTTCTGTTAACTCGCGTAAGTTGTTCCAAAATCTCCTTCTGGCTAGCCGTTTGCATAGCGATCGGAAATGGAACGTTTTGCATATACACGTAAGTCAGAAAGAGAATATACATTTTATTTTGCATATTTGTTTAAAAGGAGGGCGGATGGGACGTGGTTAGGGTGGATCTCCACACGCAGCAACCTCCACGCGGTGAGATCCGGGAAATCGATGTTATTTGATATATAATTACTAATCGTATCATTAAATCTGCGATACAATTATTAATTATATAGAAAATAATACGAGCTAATTGGCTGCGATCTCGGTTAGGTATTTCTTCAATTCTACTTGCTTCCGATCTTGAATTTGAAGTTGATTAGGTTTCAAAGCTTAGGTAACTGTTTTCATGACAATGTAACAAGTGGATAGTTTTATTTGTTTATTTATTTATTTTTTCCTGCTTCTTACATTTTGGTACTTTGGTTGAATGGAACATAAACAACTACTTCGTTTATCTTTAGCATTATGTCATCGCAGACGAGATACGGGATAGATCTAATATCTTATGGAACTTCGTGTCCAATATTCTGAAATGTCGATTTTATAAAAATATGGAAAAAATGCATGGTTCCAGACAAAAAACATTGATAACTTTAGAATCTCATAAAAAAAATTAAGCTCGTGAAAAGATTTTCTTTTATCGTTAGATGGTTCTTTGGATATAATGTAACTTTGTCACAGAGTTTTTTCATACAGCCAGAAGTAATAGATATATTTAAGTATTTTTAGTTAAACCTCCCACCCTATACAGAGTGTCCCAAAAGATCTATAAGTGCCTTCAAGGGGTGATTGCTGAGATGATTTCAAGCAACATTTTCCTTTGCGAAAATGTGAAATTTAACCCTTTGCACTCGAAAGGCGACTATTACTCGCTATTTGGCTTAATGCAGAGACTCGAATGGCGACAAGGGATATAACTATTTCATTTCAACGTTTCGTGTGTTTTTACACTGTTTAAAACCTAACATTGAATTTTAAGCTTTGTAATTTTGCTTCGTGCGATATTTTAAGAAACCCTCGCCGAAATGCATTTTCAAATTCTCAAGACAGTGTCGTAAAAATATGTTTTTGGTTCTTCTTGGACCAATTACTTGATCACTGTCTTCATTACTGTTATTTATTTCACTATATTCAAATGTCTCAATTATAACGGTATGAATTTGGTCTTTAAGCAACGTAAAATCAAACTCATCCTTACTGCTGCTAATTTGATCGTTTGACTCAGTTTTCATAACTATTAAAAACGGACTAAATTAAAAATAATAATTTTAAACACAATGCTGTATTATGAAGTACACATAGATTTGAACAGGTAAAATGTAAAGAGGAAGGATATCTGTTGATAAAGCAATTATTGTCAGTTATCAGTCATCATTCGAGTTGCTACATTAATCCAACCAACGAGTGAGAATCGCCTCTCGAATGCAAAGAGTTAACTCCGTCAACGAGTTATTAACAAAAAACACTGACCAATCGCAAAGCGAGTGAGACGGCTGGCCGCCAGCAGGAGCGTTGATTCCGCGTCGAGCTCGTACCTCGATGAACGAGTTAGGATGTATCAAAGCAACTGTGAACGAGTGTTGAAACTCAGTTTATTTGTCCTACATGAATAATAAATTATTTATTTATTCGATATAACTTTTATCCAATACTCGTCAACAATTGCTTCAATACATTCTGACTTGCTCGTCAAAGCATAAGCACGGCACAGAGCCAACGCTTCCGCTGGAGAACAGACGTTTTACTCGCTCTGTGATTGTTCAGTGTTTTTCGTTAATAACTCGTTAACAAAGCCGAATTTGACATTTTCGCAAAGGAAAAAGTTGCTTGAAATCATCTCAGGAATCATCCCTTATAGGGACTTACAGACGTTTTCGGACACTCTGTATTTTACTGGACCGAGAGCAGACGAAGCACGGACCGATAGCGTGGATCCGGCCTTACTGTACTTTAACACTAAAATTTGACTCAGTTCAGATTTCATGCTTAACACTGTTAGTGCCGGGCGAGAAACGAGTGCCTATGCGAAGATAACCTGCCGAATTTGACAAATATACAAGAATTTGGGAAAACGCTCATAAAAACCAAACTACAAATGATATTTACATGATTAAAAAAGCAACGTATTCAGAACGAAATAGAGAATAAAGTAATGACAATAATTTTTCAATATCAATTGAAAATCATATGAATAACATAATTATAAATTATTATAAAAGATAAAAATATTGAGTTCTCTCTTTCAAAACGTTTTTACACATAGGAAAAGGCATCGTTTCATCATAACTTTATATAAACCACTTGGTACGCGATATATAATTTGCATTTCCAATTTATTTTGTAAAAAAATTTATATTTCACACAGAAAAATAAAAGATAACTCGATGGTTCAATGCGGGCGACAACGCCGCCCGGCGTAGACTGTGTAAAAAGTCATATCCAAACCTGTTTCTAAATTCTTTTGCAACGAAATTAGATCATTTACAATCAAATTAGATCATTTATAGATCATTTATAAATTTATTTTCAGATAAAGCTTTCTCGCAGTGCGAATAAGACGCTATTACACGCGCAACGATATATCGTCGTTGGCTCTTTTGGCAATTATAGCGAACCACGATATATCGCCGTCCGGCACTAAAAGGATTAAGTTCAACAATCATGCCTGCGGAAAGTGTAAATACAAAATATTAGGTTGTCCCGAAATTTTCTTTCGTTATCTTCCCGCAATAGTTTCGCCTAGCANAACCTTAATTTAATAAATTTCTTCCTCATCGCTACTCAGTGCAATCAAACGAGAACGTTTTTTCGGTTGAACGATATCACCTTCGTTTTCCGAACCTTCTTCTTCGTTTAGATTTTTTACACCTTCTATCCTCTTTAAAAAATCTANTCCATTACTTATTAATAAAACGAAAGAAACTTTCGGGACAACCTAATAGAATTTACATACGAAAAGTGTACTAAATAAATCTCTCGTACTCGGAACGATAATTAATGCACCCTGGTATGTAAGGAACGAAGAATTACGCAAAGATCTGCAAATATACACAATACAGGACGAAATTAAGCGGATATCGGACAGGTACAAAACCAAAACAACAAATCATCCCAACCCGTTAGTCAACGCATTATACACCAACAAAGCAACTAGAAGACTAAAGAAAAAACATCCAGAAGATCTAACCACAGAATGAACAGTGCTACTCCAAAGGGAATAGCACTCACATGTTACCCATCCATATATCAAAACTTGCCGAATGTCCTTTGGACAAATTGCGAGAAAAAAAAACATAGGGGTTAAAAAAATAAATAAATAAATCTCTGCTAATAGAAATCTATTAATTTGAAGTAAACTGATCTAATGATATAAAAAATTTGTATTTCAATGTACCCATCAAAATGAATCGATCGATGTCCGTAAACTTAGTGTTAACATCTATGCTGATTTTACAACGCTATATTCCATCCAACAACCGTAACTGCGCGTTAAAAACCTCGCGAACCTTTTACGCTACTTACTATTAGTAGAACAAACTGTTACATCAAACTTGAGACAACATACTTTTTATTTACATACACTTACATCGATGACCACCGTAACATTGAACAAAGAACAGATGTATCGTTGATAACACAATTTAAAGATCCGTGCTTATAATTCATCCAACCTTGTACAGCCTGTTGATTCTTCAGCTGACCGTAGACTCGTTGGTTGCAAGGACCGAGGCAAGAAATTTCTCTCGTTCGTGAAATGTCTTAAAGTAGAGGGACATCGAACGAGGTTAAAGGAAAACCGTATTAGGGTGAATCGTCCATGCGGAACTGAAGGTTCAAATTGCGTTTTCTCTCCAAATTCATTCGATCGGAGATTCGAATTAGATTAGCCTGCTCGGTTCGAAGAGCTCGCCTCAGTTCTTGCATTTTCCAGCCTGCCTCTATTTGCTTCTCCGCTATTTGTTTCTGCAAAGCGGCTATCCGCTTGTTCAAAATATTGTAATCTGCGCTTAGCGGGTTCACCTGCTCGTAGGCTCGATCGCAGACTACGGCTTTTGTGTCCTGTTGCACCATGTCCGACGTCAACAGGCAAATCTTATCGTGAAGCTCGGCTAACTGTGTCAGCGTTAACGACTACAAAAAGAAAACGTTGCTTCAGTTAACAGTGTGTGAATAATTCCTCCGCGTACGATTGTAATGTATAGGGTGAATTTTGAGAAGCGGTTGTTGAAGAATTTTTATGGAGTGTTCGAAGTTTTGAACTTGGAAAATTTGATGATACTAAAAATATGATAATACGAAAAAGAAGTTTATGAAGAGGATGAAAAGAATTGTTCTTTGCGTCGGTAAAAAAATTAAATATCATCAGAGATTCTATTCTGTTCCTTTAAC
>SMSQ01020004.1:50795-99857 GCA_019453375.1 Ctenoplectra terminalis | reverse complement strand
AGATATCGTTGTTCCTTTAAATAAAATAATCGATAAACTGCAGTAAAATATAGGCTGCGTCGTAACGCTAAAAAAATATTTTTCTTCATTTTCAAGATCAATTTTTTCACAGTACGATAAAGAACAACGCCGAAGGCGCAGACACAACTTGAGAGTAAAGAAAGATCTTTTTTTGAAAAATTTCAATAAAAGCATAAAGTAATGCGATTTCTACTTTCTTTTTCTCGCACACAGCTTTGCAAAGATTCACTGGTCGTGAATGCGTAAAAGAAGATGGCTTTGTGCCAAGACGTTCGCTTTGCTAACCAGACTCTTCGACAGAAATAACAGTGTTTTGAGGCTCGTTAAAGAAGTAGTAAAGCGGGTATTTTTTCTCTATGTTTTTTTATTTTTAACTTCTTTCTTTTTCTTCTACTTCTGTTTCCGTCGTTTCTTAATTACCGGTGTCCGTTTATACTGACTACCTTTATTATTTTACCCTTTTTATTCCAAGTTTTGCGCTAAAATAAAAACAGTTTATCGATGTTAAAGGTTTATGCGCGCGATCTAGATTGGAGAGGCAAATAGGGGTATGTTTCCTCGTCTCGTAAGACTTATAATTACATGTTTTCGTATTATCATACCCGATTGCACGTTAGAACGTAGACGATGAAAATCTTGCCTCATCCAAGTTAAGGATCACGACAGTCGCGGGGTGTTTCGCGGGACTAACTAGAGGGTGGCGCAAGAGTGGAGCGTGCAGACGAGCACAGAGGCGGGGCACTCATGTTTATATGCATTGTATTGCTAAAACCCTTTTAACCGAATTACATTTAGCGATTCTAGTGCCGCTTTCCCGACTCTCTCCTTCCCCAAGTCTGCCAGTGGCCGACGTCACCCCTCGTACGCTTTTCACTCTCAACTCCCAACCTTCGATTCTTTGTTCGGTCCTTTTCCTTTGCATGATATGTGCCCGTTAGTACGACGACGAAGACGACGACGACGACGACGACGGCGACGACATTGCTCTTTTGCTATGAACGAGAAAGCGCGGAGAGTCGCTAGCTCCCTGTAGTAGTGTGTAGTCGTGGTGGGGTTGGAAAACCGATGGGGCAGGATTCCGAGACTCGGAACAGCATCCCTGAATTCTTGATTCTCTTGGTAAACAAGTGCTTAGGTGATTCACTGCTTGTTCGCTCCTATCGGCCGTCGTTTGTTTCTAGACGCCATTGCGTTCTGCGATTCTACCTCGTTTTCCGGTCTAATGGCTTTCCGAGACTAACGGAGGATAAGGTTGCTCGGAAACTCTCATTCCTGTTTCTATTTNCCAAGTCTGCCAGTGGCCGACGTCACCCCTCGTACGCTTTTCACTCTCAACTCCCAACCTTCGATTCTTTGTTCGGTCCTTTTCCTTTGCATGATATGTGCCCGTTAGTACGACGACGAAGACGACGACGACGACGACGACGGCGACGACATTGCTCTTTTGCTATGAACGAGAAAGCGCGGAGAGTCGCTAGCTCCCTGTAGTAGTGTGTAGTCGTGGTGGGGTTGGAAAACCGATGGGGCAGGATTCCGAGACTCGGAACAGCATCCCTGAATTCTTGATTCTCTTGGTAAACAAGTGCTTAGGTGATTCACTGCTTGTTCGCTCCTATCGGCCGTCGTTTGTTTCTAGACGCCATTGCGTTCTGCGATTCTACCTCGTTTTCCGGTCTAATGGCTTTCCGAGACTAACGGAGGATAAGGTTGCTCGGAAACTCTCATTCCTGTTTCTATTTATCTTTTATTTCCTTTTATTTCCTTTTATTTCCTTTTATTTCCTTTTCTTTCTTACTTTCGTCCTTCCTTCTCCCATCTGTTTCTCTCGCTTTTCCCTCAAATGCGTGTTTCGCCCGCGCATGTGTATGCGTATCGCGTGCTTACGAGAAATGCACCCTTCGATCTTATTTATCGGTAATTCACGAGAATACTTCGTCTTTTAACGTATCGCTGCGATTAATAGAAATTACGCGCCGAAAATCTAGATTTAAGAAATTTTTGTTTTCAGCCGATGAACGCGCGAAAGATTAATCGTGAAATAATTATGCCAACGGATAAACAATTGCAGAAGCCGCGTCAGGAAATCAAAGGTCTGACTTGTCTCGTTCACGCATCTCGCGGCGGATTCCATCATTAGCGCTAACAAGGTTGGCCCGAGGCTACAAGGGGGACTTCACCCTTCGTCGGAGTAACCTCTAGGTATACATACAAACACGCGCAAACAAGTGTAGAAATGAACACGAATAGAGAGTATATGAGCGCGTACACACCCCCAGTCTCGTAACTCGGTTCCTCTTTGAAACAAGAGGGGATAATAAGATCTACGACAATCAACTCAAGAACGACGATGCTGAGAGAGCACTATGAGATGCGACCTAGCGGTTGAGCTTTGAGACGATGACCGTCGCGTTATGTTCGCGTTCCTTCTTTTTTTTTTTCTTCTTCTTCTTCTTCTTGTTAACGTACTACTTACTTATCGATCGATTCGTAAAATGATCAAGTTTGTAACATTTATTCGTATATTCGTAATCCAGGCCATTCATCGCTATACGTTTTATTTTCCTACGTTACTGTCGCAACGAGTGACGAACGTTTTAAAAAGCTTGTTACGCGCAACATACGCGTCCCTAAGCCTTAAGATAGATCAGAGAAAATAATTATAATTAAGAATGGAAACGTAAGTGAGTAAGGAAAAAATGAAAGAAAAATAAAGGCATTGCAAAGGGAACGAACACCCAGTATGTTGCGATACGATGTGAACAAACACCAGGAAGGGATAGCACTAAAAGGGGTTGAGTTCTGAACGAGACGCAAGAGGTATGGTATGGTGGGAAAATGGAAGGAGCTAACCGCATCGTAATCAATGTAAAATGGCGTCGGAAACAGACAACGGAGAACGAAGAACGGAGAACGTAAAGAGCCTCCTAAAATAGTATGTACCTCTATTGCTGATTAGATACTATTGATCTCGTACAATGAATATTAAACGATTTCCTAAACCAACGATGCCTTGTTTATTCAAATATTTTAAGAAACAATTATTATCTCGTATCACAGACATTATAAGTGACTCCAGTGTTAAAACAAAGGACCGAAGGTCTGATAAATGTAACGTTGCAATACATTGAATAATATTTAATAAATATTTCTCGATCGACCCGATGATTCTACATATACCGTTTTACAATTAAAACCAATAGATTGATATACAATACGTGTTAACTATAATCGTAGCTTCATCGCTTGTACAATTGCTACTGTATAATTATGATTAAAAATCATCTAATTTTTGCTGAAACTTCGAGGTGATCGGTATTGTGATAAATATAAATATTGTCGATTTTATAAGATGAAAAGATAAGGAGTTAATGGTACTTGATTTCAATTATTACGCATCTTGGGTTATTGTGTACTATCAGATTTACTTATAGGTATATTATAAAATATTATAAATTTATGTCGTTAAATATAAATCGCATATTATTATCGAGGATAACATTGAAACAAACACACTAATTGTTTCGTGTATTAAATATATCTTTGCACGCCGTGAATGTTTATTAAGTTTCATCGACTGCTGAATAAGTAGATACCGTATTTATCCTTTGATATTTATCGCATCCATATTGAAATCAATCCTGTTCGATTAATCGATTAATCGATTAATCGATTAATTTAACCATGTCGCTCGATCTATCGATTCTCAAATTCGAGGAACGTGGATAAAGAACATTGTTCTTTCTTTATCGATACTTTTGTTTTCGATTTTTTTGTTCTTCGTCTTTGAAAATAAACGATTCGCAAGAGATAAACTCGTAAAAAATTAATTTATCGCGAGAAAGAAAAATTATAGGTTTAATAAAAATACATTTCGTAATTTTGTTGCAACAAGGTTCAACCAATACGAACGATATCTATCGAAATTTTCGAGTCAGAGTGTGAAATGCGAATGATTCATATATTATAGAGTAAGTATAGAGTAATTTTGTAGCTTCTGTCGCGACGTCGATTTAACGTTTGTTCGAAAATGAAAAGAAAAATGAAATGAGAATAATTAATCGAGTAATTTCATTGAAAGATATGAATACTCTTTATTATTGTTTAAAATGAATGAGAAACATCGAGAAAGGATAGATTCGTGTTGCAAAGATATTGTACCTAAAATAAATATAGATAAATTATGGCCAAAACTGTTTGAAAATAAAGTTTTCAATAGAGACGATGTGAATATTCCACGTTGGAAGGTAAGAATATCCGTGTTCAGTATTTAATAAGAGGTTCGAATAATTTGTGTATCCGTAATCATTTTTATAGAGTAATCTTACGAACGAAGCTACCATACGAGACATATATTTAACGATAAAAACACGAGGACCGTTTGCGTTTAATCGCTTTCTGGCAAGTTTAAGGCAAAGCGGACACGAGGATTTAGCAGATATTTTAGAAGAAAAAAAAATCGCAGTCTCTGACAGTGATACAGAAACAATTTCAACTATAGAAGGGTAACGTTTAAAATCTTAGTAATTAAATTGTTTTATAGTTACGTTTCATTAGTTAACTGTTGTATTGCTATTTTTTAAAAAAGGACACAACACGAGTTTTTCCGTAAGATGCAACTGTCGGAGGTACCTCTACAAATTGAAGTACAAAAAGCAACAAAATTTTTAGATGGACCTGTATACGAAAATGTTCAGAGGTATCCAATGCGTAGTAATCCGCGTGGATTGGTTTTAATAATAACAAATATCGATTACAATGAACCGGACAAAGAACCTAGAGGTTCTGCGATACACGATGAACAAAATTTGAAACGTCTCTTTGAACAAATGGGTTTTCGAGTCGTATCCCACAGTAATTTGACAGGACAGGTAAACATTTTTATATGTTTTGATACAGAGAAACGGGTGAAAATTTGAAACGATGATAATTAATCTTTTACAGGGATTATTGGAAAAAATCAAAGAATTTTCTGAATGTAACGAATTACGCAAGGTTGATTCTTGCTTTATTATTATCAGCAGTCATGGTAATATTAATGCTAGATACGAAGTTACAGAAATAGAGGGTGTAAGTTATAACCTTGAAAATAAAATGCAGAATCGCAAAACAGTTTTATGCATGGATATCTTAGATTATTTTACCGCAGAGACTTGTCCCCATCTTGCAGGAAAACCAAAGATTTTCATTTTTCAACTGTGTAGGCAAGTCTTAAAACGAATACTGAAATTCTTGCCACAAATACATGTATCGGCAGTATCTTATTATTATATAATAATTATTTCGTAGAGGAGAGAGAAAACAAAAATCAGTAAAAGAACCTAGACATACAACGGATACATCTAATTTTCAATTATCCGATGAAATGATCGATCTTAAAATAAACGGTAAGGAGACTATGCGAAACTATGCGGATATGCTTGTTGCACACGCTACCCTACCCGGACATGTTGCCTTTCGAGATAGAATAACTGGTAGTTGGTTTATACAAATTTTGTGCGAAGTATTCATGAAGTATGCTCACGATACCCATCTTCAAGACTTACTGAACATGGTAAATAAATTCTCATAATGTATATTAGTTACATTATATAGTTAGTATAGATTAATTATAATATGATTATCTGATGCTTTACAGGTCGATGAAAGATTAAAAATACAAAGAACGACTAGAGAAGAATGTCAAACATTAACGGTAACATCGGTAGGATTCAATCAGCATTGTTACCTCAACCCTGGTCTTTTCGAACATACATAACCCGAAGTACTACTTGTTATTAAACAGAACGCGTAATCTACTTATAGAAATTGTTATTTTCATTCATATATTGTCTATCGCGCATGATCAGAGAAATCGAACAAACTTTATTCATTGGAAGAATTCAGATTGTATTACACCTTTGTTATATTTTATAAAATATACCAAGAAATATATAAATTTATACGTACTTTGTGTATAATCTATCTACGTTGAGTAAAATTTTGTCTGTGAAAAAAAATTACTATACCATAATGATACATCGCAACCAGCACAAATAAATAATAACGACGAATAAACGGACCTATGCATATCAAACTTATGGGGAAAAGGAGTTTGGAAATTAATATCGTGTACAAAAAAAAACATTTGTCATATCTTGATTTATGTTCTAACGATCTTACAGCTGTAAATTACAAATTACATGCTTAACTATATTCTAAATTCAAGTAGATGAAAAGATAAACGTTTTACCACATTCGCGTACGCCACGTAACAATAAATACGCCACACCGTGTGCAATTAAATAGCTTAATTTATGAAAAACAAAAAAAATGGTAATGTAAATTCATATTGCGGAATGATGGGGAATAGGAAAATTGTACTTGTGAAAAATTTTTCAAAAATCAAAGAACTACGATTCAAAACAAATTTCAATTTTTGATCAGTAGGAAAAAACAGTTGTAATCAAATTTGGTGAATGTATTTTGTTTTTGAGTATATATATGTATATATTTCGATATATATTTGTTTATAAAGTGTGTAGCGTAATTATCATAGTAATTCGTAGTACCGCTTTATGTCGATACGAATATGGTTCGAGTGAACGAATCAATGTCAAAGCAATCGAATCAAGAAAGAAAATAATTCCAGATTTCTACTGACAAGTGGAGAATAACGTGCTCTCCGGTACGGAACATTTTTTTCTGTTTTTTCTTCTTTTTTGTTTTTATTTCTTTTTTTCCAATATCATCCTGTACATTATCCGATAGAAGTAACATATGTGGGTGTTTAATACAAAGATTGCGCATTGGAAGAGCGTGGCTTTTTTATCTTTTCCAAGTTTTTGATTACCAAATCGTGTAAAGAACAATAACGGTTACGGACTTCGCACATAACCAACCACAAGCTCACGTATTCCTTTTCGTCTAATTCTTGGACTGCTCTTCTATAATCGCTGATGTGTGGATATTTTGCAACCTTACTAACGATCTTCCCTCTAGAGATAAAATACCTAACAAAAATCTTTGCGTAATTATCATTTATAATTTCAGTGAAATGGGAAATTTTTTAAATATCGCTATTCACGTTACCTGGATATTTGATCAAAAAATGCAGCTGCTTCGCTTTCGACCGATTGTATTTCAGCAAGTGTATCTTCTTGAATTGATACACCAAAATTGTTACCATCCTCAATCTTTGGGATCAAGAATGAAACCCACATTTTCAGCTGAAAATGTAAAAATTGACACAAATATTGGAAATATTAAAATCTACCGACGAGTATATCGTATATAAATAACGCGTATATTTTATTAGATATATACCAAATTAGAATCTTCCAACAATTGTCGAATATAAGGCTTAACTATGTGAATAAGATCGCATAAGGGCTTGTTACAAGGTACAGGTCCATTTGGTAATACCATCACTTTGGTTCCACTGGTATTGTCTATGCTATTGTCTATCTTTAGTTTCTTTGAAGCAGATTCATTTTCGGAATGATTGAGAATGATAGGATCTGGAATGGGCACATTTAAGTCTTGATGAACATCTGACAATTTCCTATTGCAGAAACCAGGGGTTTCCAGCAATTCGTTCAACTTGACGATCTTCTCTGGAAATCCTTTCAACAACAGCTGTTCAGCCTAAACAGAATTTATACATGTATGATATAACTTTGTAACGAATTGGAACAAAAGTATGACTCATAAAGTAATAATATCTGATTAATTACCTTTGTTTTCAGAGAATCCTTGTATTCTTGAACCTGTAAGATAAATTTGAAAAGTAAATACGTTAATCAGGATAGTCGTGCTCGGTTAGAATTTGGTACTTTAATTTAATTACATATAAAAATATGTACATATTTTAAGTGTACGTAACATGAAACTACGTATAAAATATTGTACTTGTTTCAAAAACAAGTTTACCTGTAATAAATTTGTACAATTTGTTGGAAAAATTACAACACCGATTGGAACAACGAATCGATAGAAAAAAATCACGTAAGAAATTCAAAAAAAGAATCGCACTGTCGATACAACAATACAGGTATAGTTTTGCGTAAGCATCGAGATAAGATGAGCGATCAAGGCTAATCGTTAAAAATGCGAACAAATTGAAAAAGTGGAAGAAATGTAAAGATCGGTATAATAATAATAAATCTTTTGAAAATATTGGTAAGAAAATAGCAAATACTATTCCGAAGGTAACGATGCCGGTGAATCAAACGCTATGTTAACCTAAACGTTCTTACTTGCAATATATTATATGTAATGCAGAATACCAAAGACTACCAAATTTGATACTTTTGTTCCCAGTAATTAAAGCTACGATATAAAGTATTTTACCTTCTGTGCCGTAGTATCCGCCATTATACACTCCAGAAAAAAAAAACTTTATAAAATATAACCACACTATCCCTTTGTTGTACAACTTCAAACAGGAAGTCGTGGGTCATATTCTTACTACGCCATCAAATCAGAATCTGTAACGTTAACGCAATTATGACAATCTTCTCAAAATTCGAATTTCGTTTATTCGTTATAGAATTATTTTTTCCCTTCGGATCGAGTTAAAATCTACATAACTGGTCGATACAATTATAATCGTGAAATAATTTAAGGTTCACGTTGACAGCGTAAAATCATAATCTTTTACTTTTTACAAGTCTTATTTAGGACACCCTTGTACGAAGCTTTTTCGTCATAATCCGTAGAATCGAAACGTTTAATAAGACTACGACACAAAGAAAGTATGATTAAATATAATTATAATTATACTCGTTAGAACTAACACGAGTAGTACGCAACAAGGTGTACTTGTTCAAAATTATCATGTTTTAATTTTCGACTGCATCTGGGATAAAATCAATATTCGAATGTAACGATTTGTAATAACTTTACTTTAGATAAATTGAGGAAAAAAAAAAAAAAAAAAAAAAAAAGAAAAGAAAAAATTTTAAAAAATTTATTTTAAAAAAATAGAAAAAAAAAAAAAAGAAAAGAAAAAATTTTAAAAAATTTATTTTAAAAAAATAGAAAAAAAAAAAAAAGAAAAGAAAAAATTTTAAAAAATTTATTTTAAAAAAATAGAAAAAAAAAAAAAAAAAAAAAAAAAAAAAAAGGAGAGAAAAAGGATAACGCTCGATCGAGTGTCATGAATATATTTGAAAAATATATATAGTATTTTCGAGATGAACATAAAATTTAGCGAACGTTGAATATATTTTTTAACGTCTCTTAAAGATAAGATAAGTAAATCGATAAAATGTATCCTTTAATTGTATTACCATTATATTTCGTTATTTTGTACATCAATAATTAACTTTTCAAGTCGATTAAAGAAATTTTCTATACATAATTATTCACCATACACATGCATGCATGATGGGCTTATTGTTAGTGTACTTTACGCATACCCTCGAGTAAAAGACAAAACAGACATTTTGAATCGAATCGATTTAATTCCACGTTTCGAAGCTAGCGAAACTCGAATTTATCCAAAGAATTACCAAACAGGGTAGTAAAAATGCCAAGGTAGGAACGAGTTTTACATTACATAACGAACGAACATCAGAAAATGAAATTTAATTTGAAATTGGTTTTCAATGACACGAAATGATATTTAACGATAATAATAATTATAACAAACGTTACTGTTAGAAATATATATTAAATAAGGCTAAGTAAGTTTCTTTGCTTTTTGGTAAAGAGTATCGACGACCTTCCCCATGCTGTGTATAGTGTCTAATGCAATCTCGTAAGTCTTATCGCGCGGAGTATCTTCGAAAACGATTAAAACGCCTTCACCCTGATCGAGAACACCCCTTAGCTTTTTATCCAGTATCATTTGCGAGAGTTTCTTCTCCACTTGCGCAAGTGGTAGCGATATACAGGTCGCGATATGACTGACCTAAATTAGCAAATTAAATAACAAATTAATTTAAAATTACAATTCAAATTACCTAATGATTTAGGTTAATTTCCGTACCTGTACACGGGAATAAGGTTCAACCAAGCGACACAAGTTTTGTTCAAGCATTGCATCGTAAAGAGAGCCGAGATGAGCGCGCACAATTACATCGTCTTCTAATTCTTCGCGATATTTTTTCACCGCAGTCTGAAATTCTGCCAGTGAACGTCGATGACTCGCTTCGGCGACCGCTCGCATTGCATCCAAATCTTTTCCAGCGTATTTAACAGCTAATTTTCCCGACATAATTGATTGAACATCTTCGGGCGTGCGTAACATAATTTTTGAAAGTAACATATATTTTAAAGCTGTTAAAGCTTTCGGGCTTTCCACACTATCGTACCTGGAAAGTAATAACGGAAGAGTTAAAATGTACGAACAAAGACGATTATTCGCGATTACGAGAGATTATTCAAGAAGTTAACTCACCCTTCGAATGCTTCGTAAAAATAAGAATACGCAGTTTTAAAATCTCTTTCATCCGCGGCGTGTAAAATCCCTGACTGTAAATCTAAAGCAGCTTGCATCTTGGGTGGACAGTAAATTGCATTAGCAGTTGTTCTAGCGCTAGTAAGAGCTGCTCTCGCTTTCGCTAAGTTGTTCAACGCGTGATAGGTTTTACTTTCCAATAATTGAACTTCAACTAGGAGTTGCTTATCGTCCAGCTTTTTAAGTTCCTTAAGTAAAGCTGATCCCAACTGTAATGCTTCGCTATACATACCGGTATCGAAATATAATGCTATTAAACGCGCTTCTAACGATTGCCTTAAAAATGTTCTACGTTCTTCTTTCGCCCATTCTATACATTCTTTACATAATTGGACCTGTTAACGAAGAAAAATAAATGCAATTAATTATATGCGAAAATTTGAGAAAAGTATAAATATCAATACCTCGATGCCAATACCAGCTTCCAAGTCCAAGAAAAAGTCTACTAGCGATCGTACGAGTTTAGCAGCTTTTGCTTTGCTAATTAGGCTAAGAAATGGTCTGGTAGCCTTGATCAACTCTGCCAATTCTTTCGCCTTGCCTTCTTTCTTATAAAGTTCGCCCAGATGCAAAATACCTTGCTCTTTAACACGAATGTTATCTTCGTCATCCTCGGTGATACCGATGCTTGGATCGGACACAATTTCATTTAATAGCGAAATACCTTCGCTACGGTTCGTCATCGAAACTGCTTGTGCACGTTCGAACAACATTGCACCGGCCATTTCAAAATTTTCACCACTTTATAAGTATGAAAATTGAAAATCGAATAACCTCTATTTTCCCCCCGAAATTAGTTAATGTTCTTCTTTGAATAAGCGATTAAATTTAATAAATTATTTCTAGGTTTTATAAAAAGTTAAGGATAATCTGCTTCAATATGTCGAACGTTGCATGCACTTACACGCACAGCTACACAAATTTTATAAACGTCTTCTGTTTTGTCACTTTATTCCCAATCCGCTTGAGCCTCAGAACCACAAAACACATGTCACGCTACTACGTGAATCAAACCAATTCCACTAAACTTTTAAATTGATCTACATAGCTCTTTCTGGATACATTGTCGATACCAATTTTTAATACCTATAATTACATTTTCTTCCTTTAACGGATAGTTACATTTCAAATTTTCATGTTCTCCTACCTTTTTTTTTAACCAATTTTATTACGAGTAAGTAAATGAGTGGGATGAAAAATATTAGGTGTAGAGAATGAGGAAGAAGAAGAGCAAGAGAAAGAGAAAGAGAAAGAGAAAGAACCGAAGAATATAATATTCGCAAGATTCCAAAACGAAAACAGGGTATGTTAAACAGGGTATAGAACGAGACTTTGGATACATGTGCAGCGACTGTAAACATTTCTCATCAAATATATGTATAATGGAGATGTTCGTTGTTATAACTAACTTTAACAACGTTACAATAATGTTGCAAAATTAGTTCTGAAAATGTCGAAGTTTATCGTGGCGGATATTAATCAGACATCTTCCAAATTAATTTGTCATAATCGTAAGTTGCAATTTATATATCTCATTTGTAAAAACGACTAATGTTTGATTTTAAATAGAACGATATGTTTTACAGATAATAAAACAAGGTCCTGTCTACCCTTTCAAATAGCTCTCTACATAAACGTGTGGCTTTTTCCAGTTTGGCTGTTGATTATTATTATAAATTTGGATGCAAAAGTAAATATCAGCTTCGCGAAAAAAATAACAAAAATCAGTGTCTCGATGCAACATGAATTTATATTAATTTTATTTATTACTTTTACAGTATGATAATTTAACAAATGTTTATAAATCGATAACTGTAGCAGTTTTTTTGATACTTTCAGTTTTTGAAAGTTTAAAGTTATATTTGGGATATCTTGGAAATCTAGCTGGAAAGGTAATTTTATTTTATTTCTTTGATTTTTAGCTCTTTGTTATGCAAGAGTGTTGTTGTTAGATTCCAGAGTTGACTAGTTGTTGGTTAATATCGGTATTTATACAACTTCCCCTGGAGATGTTCCTTCTTTTCGATCGTGGGATATTATCTCATTGCAGCGAAACTTTTATCAATTCTTTCATGATTTGTCTTCTTCTGATTGAAATCGTTACAGGTATGATTGCTTTAATGAACTTGGCAGACCATCGTGCTAAAGTATTTTATTTGATGCATTTATACAATACATGTACATAAGGTGAAAGTTAAGTCGTCGGAAAATATCTTTGCAACAAAAATTTCATTTTCAAATTGCGCGTAGACTCGTGAACAAATTTTTTATTCCACAAAAATTTCCATTCAACGTTATACTTGGTACGCAACGCTGAGACTAATTAAATGTTTTATACAATCGAGTCAAGATTGTGAGTTTTATAAAATAACTGTATCGTTGATACATTTGTTCGTAAACGCATTAAATAAATTTCCATATCGTTTATAATAATGCCATTCTCGTCAGCTTGTTTGTTGGTAAGTGCTCGTAAAAGTTGCGAACGTGTAGGAACCATGCGCGAAAGAAGCTGTCGACAAAAGATTGGAAATTGCGTTAAACAAAAAAAAAAAAAAACTTGAAGCATAAGTAATCATTGTACGTAGGCAACTAGAAAAAAATTCTACATAGTTTTCATAGTTTTTCTTCAAATATAGAACTCTCCTTTATACATGAATAAATTTAACGAAACAAGTGTGTTTTTTATTTCGAATAAAGTAATTGAAAATATCGTAGAACGGTATAAAAAATACACGCACTCGATACAGTGCGAGCAGAATGTACAATTGTTAATTGCGTTTGCATATGCGTTTTCGATAAATGCAAACTTACATCAAAAAGTTGTTGTGCCATCCAACCATGGTACGGTTCTAAAGCTTCTTTGTAAGAATTTTTTAAAAACGCTACTAAATCCTCCGTCGGTGTGCCTGTTTTGGCATCGTCGATAATTTTCTCAAAAAATAGTAAAATCATATGTAATCCTCTGTAATTGTTACATTAGAATTTCAATTTAATCGAATGAAACCAGTAAATAATGGGCAAGCGTTAGTGCACGCTTTGAATCGATTCGGGTCGAGTCGAGTCGAATCGAATCGAATCAAATAATAATTAATTGAATGGAATTTAATGATATTGAAGCGAGAAACTGGAAAGATTTGAAATGGATAAGATATGACGCACGTACCTCGTTAACCAAATTAAAGCATCGGTGGCAATTATAGTAGTTCCAGTAGCTTTTTCACTTAAGATCATATCTTGTAGAGTAGCGTTTTGTTCTTTGTTCGCTGCATATTTTGTTGCGAGTTTCTACAATTATACTCGAGTACTACGTATAGCAGAACGAACGATCAGCTTTTAAAGTACTTACATCAATGTTGCCTTGTATATCATATTTAACCGGAGCAAATACTTTGCCGAGTTTTTCTGAAATACTTGCTCGTCTTTATATTTTTGATCTTCGTGTAGGTTATGTGTTATTGACTTTAAATATGTCTACGTACCTACAATTCGTACAATGCCACGTGCCGCGTCCAAGAATTCTACGGTCTTTATCTTTTCCTCTATGATCTCTGGAAATAGAACCTCAATTTCATTTGCAAGTATATCCTTGTCATCGTTATTACTCGAAGGAGACAGCATAATTCTATGTTGGGATGAACGTAACTTCAGTTGGAACACTAGAAACGATATATAACAAAGATATTTTAGTTTCGAAACGCTTTAATGTTGCTCCGTTATATTTTGCAATATAATATTGATATAAAGTTTACGATAATATTTTTAGTAATTACTATCTCAGGAAGTATGAAATATTATCGCAATCTATTCGAAATATTACCGATTAATGAAGGTTCAAAGCATAATTAAAAGCATTTCAAATACAAATGCATTGCTGTTTACGGTTGTCACTTGTTCTTTCTCGAATTTGAATCTATTACAATAAATTAGATATCGTTGATGAAAATAAGCGTAATTGCAATCATGGTGATTACGCTTATCTTTAAATAAATGATCTAATTAAATAATCAGTGTTCAGTAAGAATATATAAAATATATTTTGCTCATGGCATTACTTGAATTGATTCTATGAAGGTTTCTTAACTACATAGCAGTAGTGTCTTGTAAGATTAATTTTCACAATTTTATTATTTGCTTCGCACTTTCGTACTAATTATATATCTACAGATTATTATCATCAATAAGGCATCCTAGTTATTCCGTGTAAGTAACTTTATGTTTGTACATACAATACGTTGAATATTATAGCAGTTCGTTAACTGAAAACATTGTCGAACTAAACTCATAGTCATTAAACTAAAGAAGAAACTGAAACATGAATAAGAAACTGAAATTCTAATTCCGTAACGTTCGTTTCTTTCGTATTCTAATTGCGTAAGTTGGACATAGATTCACACCCATACACACACAAACGTTCGCACGCAACATACTTTCTGTCAAATTTGGAATGGTATTTACAAAAGGTGTTACGGAAGTTAATGAAATGTAGGATTAATAGCATCGTATAAAATCGTTATTAATTGCAACTCATAATATGAAAATAGATGCGAGGCATCGTTCTCTGTCTCTCATTCCTCCTCTCTCTCTCTCTCTCTTTTTCATNCCATACACACACAAACGTTCGCACGCAACATACTTTCTGTCAAATTTGGAATGGTATTTACAAAAGGTGTTACGGAAGTTAATGAAATGTAGGATTAATAGCATCGTATAAAATCGTTATTAATTGCAACTCATAATATGAAAATAGATGCGAGGCATCGTTCTCTGTCTCTCATTCCTCCTCTCTCTCTCTCTCTCTCTCTTTTTCATACACACACAGACACACACACACACACACAAACACACATGCTGTTACTCTTTGATTTTAATGTTAGAAATAATTTACATAGGATATATTTTTTTACGTCTGGTAATGAAAGCTTTGGTATTGGAATTTTCGTAAAAACTAATAAAAACTAGAGAATTTGTTATTAAATATAGCGCGTCGAAGACACAAGCTTATACGAAATATTGATAATTACAAAGCAAGTACATATTAAATTTAAAGTTATACTTCGTTTGTAATTGGCATTAGCGATAAAGCATTATTTTTAATATTAATCGTGCATATACGTTATGTGGAGATTATAAAATAATAAGAAGTCGGTGTATCGGCATTGATTTTGATCGGTCGATGTTGGCCGGTGTATCCCTTTTTAAGATTCGAAATCGTGCCAATATTATAACGATCATGGAAACTTCAAAATGCCGTTGGAAGAGGATGTTTGAGAACGTTGCCAGTCGAATCTTCGGCAACGAGAGTCAGGGCGGCAAGACAGTGAGGTGGAGTTGGCGGAACCAATGCTTCCAGAGGTGGCCGTGAGCCTGGAAATTGTCGAGAACCAACTACCATTCCACCAGAAGTTTCTCTAAGCTCTATTACTCGTATTCCGAAACGCGATCTCACGACGTTCCTGTAGTTAAAGAGAAACACATACGTGACAAAAGAGTATTATATTATATTATATAGAAGGAAAAGGAAGAAAAAAGAAAGGTGGTACATCTAGTTATACCTTTTCCCATCGTACTCGATGTCGTGGAAAGGCCGATTGAAAACATTGTTCATCTCGCTGTTGAACCATCGATGATAGGCAAGGAATGCAGCACAAGATGGCGACCAAAATGTTCGGTCAGTTTGCAAATTAGTAGGAGTTTGTTCGAACGCAGGCTGTAAAAGACTCTTGGAGAAGGATCTGTTGAGTTCTGGACTAGCAGGCGCGGATAATCTGCCTAGTAATCGCGAAGGGCTTTGCGTAGACGAAGGACGAGACGTTTCGGAAAGTAGGCGACTTCTTCGGGGACTAGCTAACAGACCAAACGGTTCTTGTATCGTGACCGTAACGCTGAGCGGTCTACTTAACGCGATGGTCGTGTGCTGGGGATCTCTTCGTAGAACGGGGTTGCGATTGGAATCGATTCCAGTTGCTCCGATAAAGACACGGTCAACGTAGTCAAACCCGCGGCCCATTATGCCTTCGCGAGTATGCCCAAGATCGAAAGTGTGTCCCAATTCGTGAAGCACCGAACCTAGAGTGGTGGCGAGACATCCACCATGCGTGCCCCGATAATTGCTATCGTCCATCAACTGTTCCGTATCGATGACCGTTGCGTCGAGGAATCTAGGCAATACTTGATCCATACAGGTGGGCCACGTGTGAAGACAAGCCGATCCAAATAACGCTAATCCACCGCCACCGAGCGCGGCGTGACCTTGAGTTCTCGCAAGAGTATCTTCGTGAGTGCGCGGATTCGGAGCGCCACGATATCTGGTGCAAGAGAGAAATGCCAGATATTTGCGATCTTTCGACGCTAAAGGGCCGGTCATTAATTCACGTGCGATCAATTCCCAAAGTTCCCGTTGATTCATTGCACGTGCTCGATCAACGTCGAGCATGCTGTGCATTACCAAACACTCTGCCCCATCCAAGTCGCGTTCGAGTTGAAACGTTTTCCTTCCATAGCCTGCCTCCCTTAACTTCTCGGCGGTGAGAGTTTGTAAAAGTCGGGCACCAAGACCTATTCTTGTCGCAGCGCTTTCCGGTGACCGATCTTCTCCCCGTGGTCCTTGGAAATACCCATCATGGCCAGCGCAAATCACATAGACCGGAGTTACGCGTTGCCTCGTCGTTCTCGGTTCGTGTATCAGAAGCAGTCTTTTTTTATGACCTGCCACCTCTAATTCCAACTTGTTCGGACCACGCGCCAATTCCGCTATCACACGAAATTCACCGGACACTATAGGCCACTCGGAACTTTGATTTTTTTGATTTCGTACAGTAATGAAACTGCACGACGTTGATGTACGACCACGTATCAGAGCTAAACTGTAACATAGGCTCTCTCCGTCCGTTACGTTTGTCACCGATATTTCTTCCAGATTTCCGTTTCCCGTTGATTTGCATTGTCGATTTTCTGCTTCTAACGGAAATTGTCTATTACCCTCGCAATGATATCTACGCTGATACAGTTGTGCTTCTTGTTCGAGTTGTTGCTGTTGCTGTTGCTGTTGCTGCTGCTGCTGCTGCTGCTGTTGTTGTTGTTGCTGCTGTTGTTGCTCGCGAAGAAGACTTGCCAGATTTGTGTCTGCAAGTACCTGTGGAGGTTGCGTGTTTTTACGTACGGTTTCAGGTGTTGCAAAACGATGGCAAAGATTGCGAAGACAGCGTAAGTGACGAGGACTACAACGGTGACGACGATGATGATGATGACCACGACGACGACGACGATGACGACCATGACCATAACGTTATGATGACAGTGACCACATTTTCGACGAATTTGCATCGTTTTTGTGAACTTATGAAGGAAAAGATGTAATTCTTTTTTTGTTCATTTTTTTTTTTTTTTTTTTCTTTACAACTTTAATATTTCATTTAACGATGAAAAAAGATAATAGTGGAAACGTGACCGCATTGATGTAAAATGGCAATTCCAAAGGAGGTGCTGCGATCTCGCGGTGTTTTAGAAAAACTCTGAATGCAGTAGAGTCTTCGAAGTTTTGCTTCTTTTCCGTCTTATTTTTCGTTCTTCGGATCGTACTGATACGTACCGCCACGTAAAATGTCGAGAAGAATAAGACGAGTCGATTGAGCGATTCATTGATTTTCCTTGAATAGCAATGAAAAGTTTAATTCAAGTTGAATAAGATTGATTATAATTAGGATAAGGTGTGTGTGCAACCGCCGATAGGAGTGCGTCTAGTAACGAAATAACGTGTCGATCGAGATCGTTTAAACTTCGTATACGGAATGAAAATTGTGGTCAACGTTAGAAGAGAGAGAGGAGTTTCGAGTCGAAGTGACGATGCGTCGATAAAGAATTATTCGAATTGGCATGGAGCTATCGAGGGTGCGCGTGCATCGAACAAGTCGAACCGGAATAGTTGAAGCGGCAACATTTATGGCTTTTCGATTTTAAATATTACACTTACCATTGTACAAGAAGTGTGCCGAAATATCAGCGTATGCGTTAAAAGGGAAAGAAAGAAGGAACGAGCCGAACGATCAACTCAGCCGGCTCCGTACATACGGAGAGAAAGACTGTGGCGCCGAGACAACCGTGGACGGCGGGTTGCCGTACTATGGCGTCGTTGCAGCGGCGCATGCAGTCGCGCACCCGCACTCGCGTTTCTCTTCGTTCTCCGTTTCTCCTTTCTCTTCTTTCCTTTTTCTCACCCTTCGCATAAACATCCCCTTTGTATCTTTTTTTTTTCCGTTTAATCGTTAACAGGTTTATCGTACCCTTTACCCCTCTCTCTGAAAACTATTCTACATACTCAACCTATTTTCTGTAGTTCGACGTACGCTGGTGCAAATATTTCATTATTTTTTTTTCTACGTACACCATACAAGATTAAGAGAGATCAGAGTTATTTTTCTCGAGAAACAAACACGGAAAAAGGTTGAATCGCGTTGGAAAAGATCGAAACGGAACGAAAAAGATTGCGAAGAATTTTCGAGTTAGCGGAAAATCTCTTCGTAGACGAGTAAACAAAATTGTTTTTCGTAGACGAGAACGGGGATTATTTCAAGTATCATCGAGATTGACTTAGCAACTGTTGTTTAATCGAAACCGAAAAGAAAATGAATCGATCGTGATACGTTCGAGCAAACAACGCTTATAGGTTTCGGTGATTTTATCGTAACGATAAGGGTTGTACGGAACACATCTTCGTGTATAAATTGTTGACTGAAAAAGCTGTGTCGAAATACTGAAATACTGAAACATTGTGTTGCGAAATTATTGAACAATAGTAAACACCACGATGTAGTATTTTATTTGTGAGACGAATTCAATTGTGATGCTATAACATCCGATCGACTAATCGCATATGCGCGTGATCACGAGTAGGGTAGATTCGTAAACGGTGTCAAGGATGAGTAAGAACGATGCTTATACAATGTTTTCTTGAGAGGGGCATACCGTAATTCTAGCATCGTTTCAATATATTTTCTATGAACGATTTCAATCGCTCTACTCTCTTAATGATTAACGAGAATAGGATAAATTATAAAACAGGATCCAGGATACGATTATAAAATGTGAACTAAGAAATACGAACATTCAAAGAGACACGCATAACCGATACATTTGCAAAGCGACTCGTGTATGTAGGTATATAATATAAGAAGATGCAAAGTATATGGCAAGTATCGTTGTCGTGGGGTTAGCGACCGTGAAAGTGCTCCCATGTAAAAGTAGAACGACAGTTTTTCAAAATCGTTGCGACGATTGCGTGCGCCCACAACCGACCTACTTAACGACCGGTCGTTGCACCGCATCTCAGTTTCCTCGGTTGTTGTGGACCTTTGGCCATCCTCGAACGAAAGATACTCTCGCGTGTATATGGTAAAAGAAAGTGCGATTTCGTTCTAATAAAGGCTTCGAACGGTTACAATCTCGTGCATGCTTGCATCTCGAACGTGTGATACGATACGATACGACAGGATACGATAGGATACGATACGATACGATACGATACGCTACGGTACCAAGTTATAACTTCATGCTCTAGTTAGTGTGCGATACTCTTGTAACGCCAATCGAAGGGACGGTGGCGTGGAGGAATCGATTATGAGACAGGATATAGAGACGCGAGAAAGAACTGAAGCGCATTTACGTTCTACGTTCAAGTTTCGTACTTTTGCGTACATTTGCACGTGTCTGCGCGCGTTTACGCGCGTTTCCGAGTCGGCAGGATTCGTCGTAAACTTATCTACACAAGTTCTATTAGATTGATCGCTGTTACGCTCGTGTGCTAATATACCGGAACGTTGGTTGTGTTCACGCGCGCCAGTATGTATTGCATGCCTCTCGGCTCGGGAACGAACAAGAAACGGACGACTTTTCCCGCTGAAAACTAGGTCGTACCGAAAAACGAGGCTTCGGTTCTTATCGTTATCCATCGTGTTTTCGTTACGATTCTTCGATGAAGAAACACCTTTTGCGCGACCATTAAGTCCTTATTGTCACGATCATGCTGATTTACACATACAAATACGTAAATGCTTCTTTTCTTTTTCCATCGATCTTCGTTCAACACTGCAGAGATTCTTTTACTTCGAATCATTCGTTCGCACGTTTTGCTTCTTCTTCGTCTACACTTTTCTCTCGCTTCGTTTAGTTTCTTGTTACCCTGTTACGCGCGCGACAACATCGTATCGTTGGAAATAATCAAGCTTAATTCGATACACAAGTTTTTTGCGATCATCGAAACAGAATGCGTAATGTCTAACGATAAGACGAAAACATACATACGAAAGAAAGCGAGACTACGAAGGTAAGCCGGGGAGAACGAACTACACCGGAGAGAGTAGGCCAATGCCAGTGTCAGCGACACGGCTAGTAAGTGTCTGACGGTAAACCTGATCGTGAAAACAGAGAAACGAGTTGCACCGATTACATTTGTCTCCCCGTGATTTGTTTCGATACGATTCTATACGTTTTTTATATTATATATTTTTACGAAGAAATAGTTTAAAAGTTTATCGACTACAAATTTCTTGCTCTCTGGCTGCGTATCAAAGCTTATTAAGCGCAACACACCGATAACCAATCGAATTTGTTTCCTGTACTTTTTCTCCAATTTATTCGTGATATTTTCTTTCTCTCTCCATTTGCTTCGATCGTACGAACAACACTCGAAGTAACATACATACATACATGCATACCTGCGGACGAAATGAAGCAAGAAACGATGACACGATGACACGACGAAAGATTATGTGGATCATTGCCACGCACAATCCCGATAAATATGCAACAATAGAACCGTGGGATGACAATGTCTTGGATCTTAGCAGCGACGAATAGAGATTACTTCTTGGCTGAGTGGTCGAATACGTGGATTAAACTAAAGAATTACGAGCCAACGGAAAGGAGGAAACCCTTTGGACGGTCGAAAGAAAGGTTTAATTTACCGATAACTTTCGAACGATCATGGTTCATTTGTCGATTCATCGTCGGCAGTGGTCGCACGCGTATCTTCTCAACGCGACACGCGTGAGCGTGAACGCGATGTTTGACTCGCCCGTTTAGTACATACTTAGGTACTAGGTTAGTAGTCGGTAACAAAGTATAGTAAAAGGAAGAAAATCGGCTCACACGCGAGAACGTCATGTATGGAATTCAAGATCAAGCAGTTACGCGAATTACGACACGCGAACAAATGGTTTTGAAACGATTTTGGCATTGAATTGCAAGACACGTAGATGCGATGAAGAAACAGCTTATTCATAAAGAGATTCTCGGTGAGACCACAAACAGAGCTTTTTGGAATGCATATAAAAGAGAATTCGTTCAAAAGGTTCATCGAACTTGTCGATCCGCGCGATCTATGAACGCGTACTTGGGTAAAGGTCTCGAGAATTTTCTGGATTTTGCGTAGATTTACTCTTGAAGGATAAAGATGAGAAGAAGGAGGAGGAAAAGGAGGAGAGAAAGGAGAATAAGATGGTAGAATGCTTCTCGATAAATCTTTCTATGTACAGTAGGTTAAATTTTTACTAGATAATGTTCAAATAATTATGTAAAATGATGAATCAATGGAAAGTAGAAATGATAAAAGAAATTTCGAATTTGCTGGAACGAAAAAGTTGCCTAAAAGATATAAAGCTTTACGTAATACCATTAGGTATCGCGAAAGCCGTGTGCTATTAACGCTAAAAATATTATTTCGCTTAAAATATTACATTTGTTTTAAATTAATTTCACCGAATTTTACGAACGATATATATGTTTCTATGTTATGCAATTGCTTGATCGAACAGCTTAATATTAACATTTATCTGTTCTCGAAGATGCACAGCATTTTTACATTTTTTTTTCGACGATGATTTCTATTTTCACGCGAACGTGAAAATTCGGCATCGTGTCGGGTCAACGAAGATAGAAACAAGGTATAAAAAGTAAAAAAAAGAGAGGAATAAATGGTGAAATGGAAAAGAGGGAAACGAGAGCCAATAAGTTATTCGATCAAATATTTCCAGTCACGTTTTCTCTAAATAGCTTTGGTGTTTCACTTTCGACGCCCGAAGAGTAAAATTCATTCGAATACCCGAGACGACGACGACGACGACGATGACGGTGTGTTCGCGCCGTGTCAAGGACAACGCGTCTATCGTCGCGTACTTTCCTGAGAGCCAAGAAAATCTCCACTTCTGGCGTATACGATACGAACGTTGCACGAGACAACAGCAACGGCGATGGTCTTGGAGCAATCAATAAATATCTTCCTTCGCAGCAAACTGTTTGCTTTCTCCTCGATTCTGTTTGTCATTGCTCTTTCGAAAGATTACAAAAATTTGTCAAAGTATAACGATCGAAGCTCACAGTTTTAGTTGTCACTTTGTTCGATACATATATGTTTGTCCAACGAGATACCGGTGTAAGAACGGATTCTAAGATTAATTGAACGTGTGAGAACGTTTACCGAGTCACCTATTGTTGGATATTGTGTATACACATACATAGTTGAATAGGAGCAACGATAGGACTGGTGTGTTCGTCGTCATACTTGCTAGCGTTTTATATCGAATCGGAAACAGGAAAATGAGAGGGAGAAAATATCGAGCGTTGGTCAGATCTTTAATGTCCACATGTCCTGGCAACGATCTTGTGGAATTAGGCCGACAGGGTCTGTCGCCGATGTCCTTGACACGCTGAAAGTGAGACCAAGCCCGTGCGCGCTAACTTTAATGTCTTACGCAATCGTTCGTAGGTGTATCATCGCGAGCGTCAAAACTCGCATCAGCATCAGTACCGGCATTCTCCACGATTACGTGTAACAACGCTGTTATCCATTGATAGACGTTCCATCATCGACACGCTCGACATCGTAGATATTGGATATTCGTGTAGAGATCGGTCAGTGTCGTCACACGGTTGCTATGTGAAAAGATGTAAATGAATGGTATCCATTCGATATGGTTTAGCGTAAATGTTTAGGGTGAAAGTAACATCCGATGTATAGGCAGAGACGAGACCTCAGCAGTCCTAGTTAAGGGTACTCAGGGATAAAGAATTTCCAACTGCTTAAAAAAAAAAAAAAAAGAGGCGAAAAAAAATACGTGATCGTACATTAAAGTGTTCGATGGGATGAAATAGAATTACATCTGGCTATGTGCCCATGTTTTTGATGACCTACGGATGCGGTACATAGTTCAGTCGCTCGATACGTAGGCGCCAGGCATCTTGACGCTAGTGCTGCAGATATTTTCATCCTGCTGTATTCCCATTTTTTTAACCAAATGTATCTTACGTTGGGTTATGGTTATCGATAAGCATGATTGAACAGACAATACTTAACAATTTGTTATGACAATAATTAACAACAATAATTTAAATATAATTTTTTGACAATAGTTTCTCCACGCAGAAAGTACCGGTTCTCGTTAGAGCACCGAAGTTAAACCGTGTTGAGCATGGTTAGTGCTTACGAGATGGGGATAATTATTTCGGTGGTAGGAAGTTTGTGTATAATTCTAGCTGTATATTTTTAATAAACGCTAAACATAATGTATCGAGTGATCATCGATCGAAAGATCACTCGATTAAGTAAAATATCTACAGTTGTTGCAATCCCCATCAATTTTGCGATTAATATTGCACCAACGTTTTATAGGCAAAGCGGACTTTATTCTCATACCAGACATACGTTATCTTATTGGTGACGCGTAATTTTGACCGGTCAAGGTTAGAAAGATGTATAAATATAAATGATTTTCGTTTTTTCCCCTGTATATTACGTGTGACAAATGAAAGCGTTACGTGCCGGACTACGAAGAATTTGTCGCAATACCTTTTGAACAGGTTTAACGCACGTTTCCGAAATAGTTTCTCGGTTTGTGAGTAGTTACGGATTACGACTGTCGAATTTGCCGCGTTAATGATGAAAAAGCCCGGCGGGCGTGAAAGCCAACTCTCTAGATGCAAAGTAGCCAATTAGATTTTTGGTAGAAATGTTCAATTTTCGCAATTGAAAAAGGGTGAATCGATGTCGAATCAAACGAAGCGAGAGAAAAAAAAAATATCATCGCTAGGCGTGCTCTAAATACAATATACCTACAAAACTGTAACCGTGTTTCAGTGATTGTCGATTGTCTTTAAGAATAAAAAATAATCGATCGACTAGATAGGAGAGCGCGAGGTCTCCGGACGAAACGTATCGATATCGAATCTCAACTGCAACTATCTCTGCTTACACCTGCGTGCACGCGTTGCTTCTTAGATTTACAGTTTACCTCGGACTATTTACTTTCTTCCTGAATAATTGTTATTGTTTGTTGCCTCACGCTTGACCGTGAAATGAAAAAGATGATAAATTACTGCCGTGGAAGCTTCCGTACTTATATAGTAAGCAACGATTCGAAAATACGGTCGGGGAAAGGGAAAGTGGTTTGTCGAGGTTGATCGTCGAGAGCAACGTCTCGCCTTACTTCCCCCATTGTCCATCAAGAAGCATTAGCCATCTTTCTTGGAGGTCTATTTTAAATAGATAGACAGGATCGTTCCGAAATTATCGAAGCGATCCTGACATAGCCTACGAAAAAGAGGGCTGCTTCGTTGGTTAATCGTTTAGTCGTGGAAATATATCCTCGCGAGTGAAAAGTCATCGATAACGATTAAGAATCATCCTCGTTAAACTTGTTGCGAAATTTGGAACTTGTAAAATTAATTTCGTTTACTTATCCATCGATATTCGCCGAGCTATTTATTCGATGGCAAATATATGGGTTATTGCAAACTCGTGACCTCCCTCTTATCGGTCGGTGCGTTTGCCTGCGTCGCATACTTTTGCGTTTATCAGTTTGCCGGTACGCAAGAGGAAAGGACGTTTCGTGTGTCGATTAAACTCGAGCTTTCTGGTGATTTTTAAGATAATGTTCGTACCCTGTTTCACCATTTTCGCAAAGATAACATTTTTTTGCTACGCACTGCTAAAGACGGAAGATCGAAACGAATGAAACGCTTTTATACATTTTTAATCTCGTGTACGATCCGATTTTAATCACAATCTCCTTTGGTGTACAAAATCAATCAAACTGAACGAAAAAAAAAATTGTTTGACTTTTAAGAATCAACGCGATACGTAACATAATTTCCAAGAAAATTAAAATATTTTCACCGGTAATGACAATCATATTTGCGTGTATGTCTTTGTGAAAAGATTTATAGCGGAATAGGAAGATGTTGGACGGATCTTGATTCAATATTGAGAGATCAGGTCGAAATCAGTGAAACGTATTAGCGGTCGAGGTTTCGCGTGAGCTGGACAGGGATAATTGTATTTACGAATGCAGCAAGGCTTCCATCGAGTCCCTCGAGGAATGGGAGGCATTATACAAATCTGTCGAGGGGATCTCGCTGGACAAACGATTTTGGAAGACCGCGCTTCTGTTCCTTCGATCCCACTGCCGTTGCCGCTGCAGTAACTGGTGCTCTGGTCGGTACTGTGGCCGCCGCAGCAGCCAGCTGGTTTCCACTGATACGGCATTAGCCTTTTTGATCGGTGATGGAACACTGCCGAATAGCGAGTTAGTTACGGTGTATCTAACGGTGCCGGTTCACGCGTTTCATGTCAACTAGAAAACACACGGTTAATAAAACGGTAAATTAACTGCCGTTTCTATTTTGCTTTATGATATTACAATTTAATTGAACCGAACGATTACATTGAGGTTAGACGATGATCGAACAATTAATTTTGGTTGTTACACGATGTGCTTTGTTTTATCAGCTATCGCAAAGAAATCGAGGGTTGCGTGCTTTTATTTTTCGAACGACCGTCAAACGAGACACAATCGAACTACGTAATTTAAAACGCGAAATTACTCTTTCCTTCGCATGTTAACAGATACAAGTCATTCTCTTCTTTTTATCCTTTTTCTTTCTTTTTTCTCTGCTCGTATTTTTTTGCTCTACAAGACACGAATCTTGAAAAATCGATGCAACCTTACAGAAGCGACATTTCGTTAAAGTTGCAAGCTTCAGGTTGCGTAACAGTTCATCATTCACGATTCTTATATTTATGAATCGTTTAAACATCGCGACGTGGTCGCAACAATATTGAGATTTGACTTTTTCGTGAGAACCATTTAATTTAAAAAGCACGAATAAGATTGTGTACCCGTAGACACGAGTCTGTTAATCATCGCGATAGGTTTCGATTTCGGAGAGAGATGAAGCTGGAACATCGAAACCCAAACCTCGGATGAATGCTATTCGTGATTCGTGGTTCAACAGTCGACACCGTGCGCCATACTCTCGAAACGAGGTTATAACCAAGGTTACCAAACGGAGACTACCCAAATACCCAGATACATACGATTACGGCGGTTCGCTTCTTTTTAATCGAATATTTTTATTTGACACTGTGCTTGGTAAATTCTCGAAATGATCCCTCGAGAGTTATTTTCCGCCTCGCGACACGGAATGCGAATCATGGAAAAGAACGCTTACCCGTTGCAGCACCCAAAGCGAGAGCATGCGAAATTTACACGAGTGTTACGTATAATTTGAACGATGATTCGATTCCTCCTTGTTCGTGGTTAACGTTCCTTTCTTTAGAACCTAAATGGTCGGATCGTGGAAACCGGTATGCAAAGAACCAGACAATTCAGTTCGTACCGATGAATGATTGAAAGAACGGTGTGAAAATAACAGCTACTAAATCAACGCAGAATACTAGGGAGAGAAAGGGAACTCTACTGTAATCTTTCGAATATTGTACGTGTATTCGTAGACAAAATTATCAAAGTTTAACCAATCAATACGAATGCGTAAGCTTCGTTCGACGAATATTGGTACTTACGATTACGAACTATCGCGTATCATATTTTTTTCAATTTTCCAAGAATATTAAGACGATTCTGCTGTTGTAAAAGAAAAAAGGAAGGGAAATTATGAAAAATAGTATACAGAGACAGAAAGAGTCAGAAAAAGACGGACAGAGAGAGAAAGGGGGGAGAATGACTGAAAGAGAAATTAAGGGTGGGAGAGGCTTGTAGCGAAACGTAAAAAGAAATGATGAGGGACTATGACCTGCGTTTATATGTATTTACTGAAAGTGACAGTGATTCTATATCTGTCGCTACGATGACGCAATTACGATTGGCTTCTCAGGGTCGTCAGACATGGTGTTTCTCTTGCACAGAATTCGATTCCGATTTATCGAACGATTGTCTCGTTCTAACCGAATGTGAATGTTTTTTTTTTAGATTTTTAGGGAGAAAGCTAGCGTTCGTTTTGGGAAAGTTTGGTATCGTCCAGCATCTTGGTAACAAACTTTTGTATCTCACAGCACTGTTCATTTCCCAACGAATTTGTCTCCATTTCACTGTTTCGGTCGAAGGAAATGTTTCTTTTTTTTTGTACGCACGATATACGCGACGCTAAGGTAGCGTTAATTTTCAGCTTACTAATTTAAAGCGTTTAAGGAGCTAACGACATGGCAGGGACTCTCGTATTCAGCTGACGAAGAGCGCAGAGAGACGGCGACGATGCATCGATTGCGTCTTTTGGCGCGGGTGTTGGACAGCGTAGACAGACACCATATTTCTGCGTTTCCTATTCGCTTCGGATTTCGTTTACTCGCACTATTCTATTCCGTTTCGATGCTTTTGCAACATGTAAAAGATCCACGTGCGCGATCGAAATATAAAAGGAAACACTACTTTTTCCCTTGACTTGTAATTCCGCTTGCATCGTGTATACGCACGATGCACGGAACATAATCTTATGCGTGGCTGCATAAGCATTTGATACACTTGCTACACTCTTGGTACACCACCGGTCAACGTCCTTTCGAAGGTTTGGATCATGCGATCCGAAAGGTAAGAGTGAGTGCGCAGTACGTCGCATACCGATCGATCGATGTAAACGACTGGTCACAGGAACGGATCGATAGAAGTTCGAGATCGGTTAACTATATCATTAACGTACATACGTTTCAAGACAAAAGGATCGCCCACGCGTGCACGTCCTGTGGACTTTGTGGAAAAATATCGCAGATGACAATTACAAACGTATCCCGATATATCTGTCGCGTAGTTTGGGCGTAGTTGAGACAGGTGACCGGAAAGAAATTACGGTGCTCGATCGTGCTGCTCGTATACAGGATCCAAGATTCGAGCGACACGTTGGGATAAAAAGAACGATCATTGAGAATTTGTTGGTTCGTTTTAGCAATGATAATAATTATTGCAAATGATCTTTTTGTAATATCGAAGCGTATCGATACGCCCCTGACTCGGAGAACACGAACGTTTCCTCGAGAGATACCAACGAGGTTTCCTGTTTAAGAGGTTTGCGTTGATATTTCGATCTCGTTGCGAGCCAATCCCTACCAATCACCCTGCACATTTGCAATTCTTCGCAGTGCTGGTGTATACCGATCACGACGTAAAACTTTTCACAGTTTCGTACTCTGATTTCGAGTACCGGTTCCGAATCTATTGCAGTTCGGTCAGAGGTGGGATAAGAAGCGATCAAAGTAGAGTAAGCATGTTTATTTTTGGTAAACGAGAAAATGAAACGATAAAAAAAAGAGTAAATCGATCGAAGGCTAATCAGCTTCGAGTAGATCATTTTGATAGGCTGTGGAGCAAGAATCGAGAAATCAAGTTCCGCGGCCGACTTGGACGAGAAGTCGAGCCGTTTGTCACTTTTACTGTTGTTGAGGTCAGTCGAGCATTGACCGCTCGTCGATTTGATTGGCGTATACCTGTACGAGATAGCCCGATAACGCGAAACCTCGTTTATTTCATTTTTCATTGCTCGCTTCGTAGCTTTCCTCTTTCACCCTTTCTTTTATTCTTTTATTCTTTTATTCTTTTATTCTTTTCTCATTTTTCTGTTTCTTCCGATCTTCTATCTTTTTCGTGTTCCATGTGTTGCGAAGCGACGAATAGTATTATACTTTATCTGAATATCGCAGGGTTGCTGTGACTACGAGTAAAGGTAGATACTGGGTATCCCGCGGTGTCATTTGTTCCGTTCTCATCGTCGTTGTCCTCACCTTACTTGTTCTCTTATCATCGAACGTACAACTTTTGATCCGTCGATTATAAAGTTTGAAATACTCGAGAGAGAAGGGCCAAAGAGAGTGCTATCGCTATAGCTTGGGACACAGTTTGTGTACGGCACTTATGCCACTTTACCTCGGTCGTTCACCTCGGTTCTCCTTCGAGCTCCGGACGCGGAGGTGTTAGCATTATTCGCTTCGTTCCATTTTGTCGTTGTTATCATTTTAATTGTAATCGTAGATCGACGTATGCTAATACCGGTTTGTAAGCTCGACGATGTTGGTGAATTCGGCGTTCGAATCTCATCTATAACCTCGACATTCCGCGTGGAGACAGGTCGAATTGACGATTAAAATCGAATAGAAAGAGGAGACGCCTCGATTTCGTGCTCGATTACCTACTTTCTTAGCCGTTATTCTTTGTGTTACGAAATTCGTCGGGAATTTTTAAATGAATTTTGCAACAAAGTTTCGATACTTACTTTTGCAATTACACGGGTTTAGCCTATTCGGCTGACCGTGATGGAGGACGTTGAAACGATGCGCGGAAGAATGCGTGTAATGCGGGCAAACGCGAACCAAAAAATCCGTATACTCAGCGAACAGAGGGAGGCGCGTGCAAAAACGTTACGGATTCTGTCTCGTATCGTTCTCGAGACCGAACGTAGTTGTCGTGCTGCGACATCGTTTCAACGAGCAATATACCCACCGGTTTCGCGCTCGTTACGTAACACAAGGGGATCTATTACGTTGGAAAGTAGAATCGTTGGGTATGCAAACCGGTGAAAAATTGACTCGACAGTTCGACGAATGATTGACGTCATTTGAAATCGCATCGTCGACATTTCTTGTAACAATCGGAAGCAAACGTCGAATCGAGCTTGACATTGGATGTGCGCGAACGATCTGACTGTAAATCGTGCACGCGGTACCCACGGAGATCGAGAGATCTCGAGAGATCTCGAGAGGAGACAGAAACGAAGGACTGAAGAGATTAAAGACAAGAGGAGAAAGATGTTGCGCGTGTCGTGTTCAATTCTACTCGACTCCACTCGACACGATTCGATTCGACTCGACTCGACTCGACTCGATTCGACTCGACTGGACTCGACTCGACACACTAGAACGAGCTTCGAAAATTTCGGCTGCGAAAGAGGTCTCGGGTTATCGACCCATTGGCAGTGGTCAGTGATGGTAACGGGCGAGCAATCGAGTAACCGAGCACACGACCAACCGGACAACCAGTTCATCCGTCCGATGCACGGTTCGGTCCTTCACCCGACATTATCCCGAGTGTTACGTACTCGCACGTATATTACACGTGCTCGCAATATGTACATGGCACTCCTACGTTTGCACCCTTTACGCTCGTTGCGCGTTTCGTTCGCGTCTCTTCATACCACTTTTATATCGACGTCCGTTTTCACGAATCGCAACCGAGTAAAACGCCAATCTATAGAGAACTCGCGGTAAAATCTGCGTTTCATCGATTCAAAATTGGAATTTTCCTGTTCGGGTAAATCGCATGGTATTTGGTATGCGTGAACGCTAAAATTCTACAATTGTAAATTGCTAAACGAGAATGTACAGACAGGGATCGGTATGAAAATTGAAAAAGGAACGAGGAAGCAGCCGTAGCAGTGACATTCGTTTGTTGAGAATTAATACGGCCGCGTGGCATGACTTGGCTTGGCAAGGTGAGGCGAAGAGAGTCGAGACGAGGCGAGGCGAGGCTCCACTATGGTTTCTAACGGATCGAGCGAAGGTCCCACAGGGGGCTTCGACAGAAGATTCGGGAGACGGCTCGAAGAAGGAATAACGGACAGTCAAAAACTGCCTTCTCGTATCCAACCGGAGTCCAGGGTCCGTTATTAGCCGTTAGAAAGGAAACCCGTTCAGAGGTGAATTGTGCGGGCGTAGGTATCGCTAAAAATTACCCGACACGACTCGTTTTCCGCTTCGTTCTCCCTTTTCGTTTTACGCGTACATATAATTGTACATTTATAGAATAATACTTGCGTTTCCTCTATTACGAACAATCACGGAAAAATCTGTTTTCGCGCAGAAAGTTGTAAAAAGTATCGACTCGATCCGTCGATCGCTTTCTTTCACATTGCTTTTGCGCAGAGCTACACCCTCTGCTCTATTTCATTGTCGATTTTAAGCTAACAAATTGTTCATTTTTTTCTCTTCCGAGGTTCGAGATATTTGTCTTGGCGATTTCTGATCGGCAATAACCTCGGTTACGTCCTGCTTGAACGGCGAAGAGAAATCGTGAACGCGACCAACCAAGAATCGAATTGGAACGTCGAAACGCACGCGATGCGTAGAGAAAAGTGGCGGCGAAGATTAGATGGGTCAACGTGCAAAACGACTGTCACGTTACACGTACATCAGCTCATAGTTAGACCTGTCCTGTTCTTTCTGTTCGGCATGATTTGCATGCAATTCGTAATGCAATTTTTACACGTGTCCTAGTTGTTGTGTACCGCATACTACCTCGTGGTTTGCTCACAAGCGGGAGCGCGAGTGAGAACGGATCGTATGCGGTTCGTATAAGCGTTGTAGGTTCTTTGGAAGCGGTAGGAGGTTGGAATCGCGAGGTGGCGAAGGAGGGAGTGGTAACACCTGGAATGTACATAAGGTAAACGGCATCCGGGCAATGCCCTCGCATGTAAACAATCAGAAATTGCAGGCTTGATTACGCGAGCAAGTTGTTTCCCGCGTATCTACACATTCGAAGAATCGATCACGTTTGCGTGCACGCGTGCTCACTGTCCGTAACAGTTATAGTAGCACGAGTAGTCAAGTATATGGCAGCATACCAGTTCTCCCCTTTTCACCTGTCTTGTTATCCTATCCAAAAGTCAACCGTTTAATTCACCGGTCGATTATATTCGACTAGGTTTTTTTCCTCAAAGGTAAAGATGTGGAACGGGAATTCGTGTTAACGGCCGTTTAATCAAATATCGCACAATATCGTAGAAATTATGATAAGTTTTTAAGCGAAGATTCCTATCTTCTCGATGAATCCATCTGTTGTACCTTGGGTACGTAGAAAGATATTTACGACGAGAAATTGTCTTCGCTCGTTGAAGAAAAGTATAGTTTAAAGTTAATGTAAAAGGTGAATGCGATTACGAGAACACGAACAGTTGCACGATACGTGTATTATATATTTGGCAATGCAAGCCAAAGTTTCCGAAGGTCGAGCATTTATCTCGAGACACGCGCAGCTCGAGACAAGTCGCTTCAGCGTATCAACCCTGGTTGAGTTGATTATATCGCCTCTTTGGATTCAGAGAAGCAGTATCTGCTATTAGTTTGCTGTATTATTCGGTGAATCACTTTCCTTTCCTCTCGCGATCGGAGTTCGATGTACGCGTTCGATAGTTGGTCTCGTTAGCTCGTGTTCGATGCTGTTGCTCTTTGCATTCTTGGACGAACTCTTATCAATCGACGAAATTCTTACTTACCCCTTTTTATTTTTCTCGTAACATTCCTATACGAATTCCGCAGAAACGGTTCCCAGTAAAATTATACGAGCTAGTGAATAGTGGAGATCGGATGTTTGCCACTTGATTCGAATAGAAGATTCGAATTTTGTCGAGTCTAACGAGCAAACAAATCGTAAGCGAATCTTGGCTGAATCGTATCGCAGTCGAATCGTTTAGCAAATTGATTCGCACGGTTCATGCTCGTTCTAAAAGTGTCGCGGAAACCTGTTGCTAATCGTACTATTATACTACAATCTTACAAAGACGTTGCGTTAAGCGGAGGGATATTCGAAATTAACGTAAATTCATGATACTTTTCAATACAACCATTAGGTTCAATGGCGTATTTATGGTTTCATCCTCATTGATGAAAAGTTGGTTGTATCGAAAAGATCAAAGTTGATATACCTGATTTCATAGGTGTAACTAATGGTTTCACGACACGATTCAATCGAATTTCAGCCAGCTATATTTTTACGACTTGTTACGATAGATACGACTTGATGTCCCTTATCGTTTTGTATCGAGGTGTTGCGCTAATATTGCGAAGAAAGGAAAATAAAGTACAAGGAAATAAGCTATCGTTGCTGTTTCCAACGAAATCGAAACCTTGAACCTTACGATTAACAGCGATAAATTGATTATTCAGTAACGGACAAACTGTGACGAACAGTTGGTAGGGGTTAAGTTCTTATCGTTTGTTCGACGAGACGACAAGAGTTATAGGAAAGATGGGCGTTTACGTGGCTTAGAAACAGCACGTTTTTCCTTGTTTTTGAGAATGTTGCTCCAGGGAACGTGCACGTCTTCGTTGGCAAAAGGGATATTTCTGGTATCGTCCCTGGTGAAAACCGGACATGGTTATCGAGAAAGAATACGAACTGGGTCAACGACCGAACCGTCGAAGAACCGCGACTGCCCAGCAGTGACCAGATCTCTGTTGGTATACGGTTGATGTGAAAAATGAGAATCGTTTAAACGCGAAAGAAACAATGTTGAGGCTTAAACGATCGTGTGTATTATCGCTCGTTATACGCTTGTTTCTCGCGATTACGACCTTGCGAACGCTGAGAACGAAAAATGAACCGTATCCTTTAAGCGGAGAAACGACGTACGCTCACGATCGAACAATCGGTTAACCATCTCTGTCGTTTCCAACCGCGTACCAGCCTTTACATTGGTCTTTAATTTTTCAATAGAAATAGAAATAAAATAGAAAGAAAGATGGAAGTAAGAAAAGTAGCAGTAAGAGAGAAGAGGAGGAGAAATGGAAAGAGAAATGTAAAGTGAAATTGTGTTGCGTTTCAAAGTGTTTGCTACGATCTGTTTGCGCGTCTATTATGTAGCATTGTTCTAATTTACCCCTCTTTTTCATTGTTTCTGTCTCTGAATTCTATGGTCCTTTCAACCGACGAGAGAAGCGTACCTGAACAAAAAGGAAGAGAGGCGGCAAACCAAAGAGCGCAAGAATAGCTGACCCAAAGCGGATCCTTTGCGAGTAAAACGGAGAGGCACCGTTGGGTTTGGTGATAGCGATCCCCACCATAGGGTGACGGTTTCGAATCCCTGCAGGGGGCCCGAATCCCCCACTATGGTGGCGGGACACGAGACCTCGTGGTCTCCGACCAACGAGACCGAGGAACAAGGAGTCCGCCCTCGCACCCTCGACGGAAGTCGATCCACTACCCTGAAGGTAAGGCTCGTGCTGTACCCCCACCGAGTTTCGTGTCACGGTAACTCGTTCAACGGATCACCGTCTTACTTGACTCCTTCCGCTCCTTTGCGTTCGTCTCTGCTCCTCTTTGTGCCGTTGCCCCACCATATTCAGGGACTGCCGGGGGCAATTGGGAGGCATCCGGGGGGCCATTTAGAGCCGCTGGGGGGCCGGTACTCGATGAGTCACTATATAAGACGGGCAAGGACAAGAAGGTGTATGTTAGTATACACTCAATCTTCCCGTGGCTCGCACGATTCCCGAAGTAGCGAGCGCCGGTGAATTCGGCTGCGGCTGTGACCGACTTTTTTTTTCTTTCCTTTACTCTTTTCTTTTTCCTCCCTTATTACCTTATTACCCCGATCCATTTCTTTTCTTTCTTCTTTTCTTCGTTTTCCAACGTTATTGCCAGACATTAGTATCATTGGACGATCTTTTTTTTTTTTTTTTCTTATCAATCTATCGATACATTTAACCACCTCATTAAACAATTGGTTAAATACCTTTCTCTCTTTCTCTCGTCCATTGCATCCTCCAACCCTCGTTCCACGGTTCTTCCCCTCGTACGTAAGCACAAGGGGGCATACAGTCCTGTCTGTTGTCTTCTCAGTTTTTTACCCCATGTGATTCGTCTTACACGGGCTTCACCCTTTCGATACCTGGTCTTGCACCGTTCTTTTCTCCCGACTGTTACGTAATCTAAAAATTACCCTCAAGGACTTTTTGGCAAATTAGTCCAATCATCTTCTTTCTTTCTTTTTAACAGACACATAGACACACGTATATACAAACGCACGCACGTAGACACGCGCATCCTCTCCCTCCCCCTCTCTTTTCATATATTCCCCTCCAGATTATGCCCCACCAGCCTAGTCAGATTTGATACTTAAAGCCGCGAATTTCGGAAGCATCGTTTCAAGTAGGAAAGTTGTATTCGTGTCGATACGAAACGAGCTAGGGATTCTTGAACGTGTTTTTTTTTATCGAAACGCGTACATGTATCGTGGCAGAACGGGAGACAGAAAGGAACATAGAAAGCGAAAGGGATAGAGAAAAACAGAGAGGGAGGGTTAAAAAGAAGAAGGAGAAAGCAAGAGGCTGATTGACAAAGAGAAAGGGGGAGGGAAGGAAAGAGACAGAGGAAAAAGCGGAACTACCAGGATAGGGCGTACATAAGATTAGACATCGAAGAAATCAAGAAGAACGTAAAAAGTCCGAAAGGAAGAAGAAGTGAAAATTAAAGGAGGATCTAGAAGTAGGAAAAGTAACGAGAACGGGAGAGAAATTAAAGTTAAATGATCGAAGAGAATATAAGATAGAGTGATTGAGAGATAGCGAACCTCGAATCTTTTGGGTTTGAGAATTCGATAAAAAAAGGTTTCAGATATTTCGAAAGAGACGAAAGCCTATTGTAATTAACATTGTAATCGAATATCGCACGATGCTAGTGGAACACGCGACACATTGGGTTTTGCAAGCTATGGGTGATACGAGAATCGAGATCCTTTACACGTTTTTCGTGTTCCTAGGTGTATTATTGGTGGTTAGGTGCTTACAATGGCTCAGGTATCTGCGATCTCTGCCTCCAGGGCCTTGGGGTGTACCCGTGTTTGGTTATTTGCCATTCCTGAAAGGCGACGTTCACCTCCAGTATGGAGAACTCGCAAAAAAGTATGGGCCAATGTTCAGTGCTCGACTAGGAACGCAACTGGTGGTTGTTCTTAGCGATCATCGTACGATTCGCGACACGTTTCGACGGGAAGAGTTTACTGGCAGGCCGCATACCGAGTTCATCAACATCCTCGGCGGATATGGTAAGTGTACACCACGTGACGCCTCTCACGCTCACTTTCCGATAACCAGCTATATCTCGATTTTGCGTCCTTGCAAATTTTTGACTTTTCTGCTTTTCCACCAGATTATTATCTTTTTTTTATGTTTCCTCGTCTATTTTTTTTATCATCTCTCTCACTCTTTCATGCACGCGCTCAATCTTATCGATACAGAAACGTTGAAGCTGTTCCTTTCTCCCCCATCTCTCTCATTCTCTCCCCTCTTCTCTTCCTCCCTCTTTGTCTTCCCCTCCTTTCGTTGTTTGTTCCTTTTTTTCCGTATTTAATATCTTTCATTCGTTCTATTTTTCAACGAATTTTTCTGCATTGCCGATTCTATCGATTCCGTGATTGTTGGTGAAAATAAATTTGTCGAATCTTGTTCGGTCGCTCGAAGGAGCCCTATTGTACGAGCTGGCTCGTTTCTTTAACTTTTAGAGCTCAAGAGTTTTTCTCTCGTAGGTATTATCAACACCGAAGGTGCTATGTGGAAAGACCAAAGAAAATTTCTTCACGATAAGCTCAGAGGCTTCGGAATGACCTATATGGGCGGTGGAAAGAAAATTATGGAATCAAGAATCATGGTGAGCGCCATGCATTGGCGAATTTCGTCTTTCCTTTCCTTTCCTTTCCTTTCCTTTACGGTTTTCCTTTCTCTCGTATACTACATACTGGTATACCGTGTACTTGCATGACTTTCGTTATCGTACTTCGATACATTGTTAGAAAAAGAGAAAGAGAGTCGAACGAAATCGTACTTTAATTTTAGCGCGAAGTTAAGACGTTTCTTCGAGGACTGGTGTCCAAACGAGGTACACCGACGGATGTTTCGGCGTCTCTCGGAATGTCGATCAGCAATGTCATTTGTTCGATTATAATGGGAGTACGTTTCCAACACGGAGACAAAAGGTTCAAAAGATTCATGGACTTGATCGAGGAAGGTTTCAAACTATTCGGCAGTATGGTTGCTGTCAATTTTATTCCTGTGATGCGTTATTTACCTTGCCTGCAAAAAGTTCGAAATAAGATATCGGAAAATCGTGCAGAAATGGCCGATTTCTTTCAAGAGACGGTCGATCAGCATCGAGCAACGTTCAATGGAACCACTGTACGAGATCTCGTCGACGCGTATTTGCTCGAGATCGAAAAAGCGAAGGGAGAAGGTCGCGCGACTACGCTTTTCCAAGGGAAAAATCATGGTAAGAGAGCATCGAATAGAAATCGAAGTACTTACCCTATTCTTAGGAAGGTTTATTCTATTTTCTTTTTTTTTTTTTTTCTTTTTTTTCTTTTTTTTCTCGCGTTACTCATAGATCGTCAGATGCAACAAATACTCGGCGACTTGTTCTCCGCTGGCATGGAAACGGTTAAGACCACACTGGAATGGGCAATAATCCTGATGCTGCATCATCCGGAAGCGGCAACAGCGGTACAGGAAGAGTTGGATCAAGTGGTGGGAAAATCGAGGATGCCTGCATTAGAGGATCTGCCTTTCCTTCCATTTACCGAAGCGACGATACTCGAGGTTCTCCGAAGATCGAGCATAGTCCCTTTAGGAACCACACACGCAACAACACGGTAGTTACATATTTTGAACATTCTTATTTTAATCAAGCTTAAAATTGTGATTTAAACGACAATTTTTCTCGTTATCAACTTCATTCTCAACTCATTTTGAGATTAAATCTCGATTATGCTTGATGCGACGGCAAAAGTGAAAGTAAAAGGTGGACGAGTCCCTGGTTAGGGCTCTTGTTTTCCGAGTTCGTTGCTAAATCTGTGTATGTTTCTTTGATAAAAAGAAAAGAAAAAAAAAAGAAAAAAAAAAGAAAAAAAAAGAAAGAAAGAAAAACCGAGCAAACAAAGCAGTGAGTTGATTAAACGGTAGATAAGCGGTAATGGAAAGAAAAGGGTTAAACGGGGGAACACGATACGGAGTTTATCTTGTGCCGAGACGCGCTACGAATAGGTGAAGCGGAAGAAAGCTCGAACTAGTCACGCTGAAAGTTGTACAAATGTTTCAGAGACGTGACGTTGCACGGTTACACGATACCAGCTGGATCTCAAGTGGTGCCATTGCTACACGCGGTACACATGGATCCAGAACTTTGGGAGGAGCCCGAGGAGTTTCGACCGAGTCGGTTTCTCTCGACCGAAGGTAAAGTCCAGAAACCGGAATACTTTATGCCTTTCGGTGTCGGCAGACGTATGTGCCTGGGCGATGTGTTGGCACGTATGGAATTATTCCTGTTCTTTAGTTCGTTGATGCACACGTTCGAGTTACGATCGCCGCAGGGCTCATCCTTGCCGAGTTTGCGCGGTAACGCTGGTGTGACCGTCACGCCTGACCCTTTTGACGTTTGTTTGGTGCCAAGAAATCTGGACCTCATCGAGGATACCAGCAACGATATGATCTCTTCCGGTGTCATTCTACGTAATATTGGCAGTCACTGAATTTGTGGTTTTCTTTAACGCTCCACAACGATCAACGGAGCACGGTAGTCGTTCCTAACGCGATCGACCTGACCCGACCCCGATCCGATTCTGATCCGACTCGATCAGCTCTGACCCCGCTCAATCCGTCGACTCTGTTAAAGCGTAACCACTCCTATAAGATTCGATTCAACGCTAAACGTTCAACCAGTTGCTGAAGATTTAGAGTTGCATTAGACTCGAACGCGGCTCCTTTATGCATCCCTTCCTTCTTTTTTTTTATTTTTATTTTATTTTATTTTATTTTTTTTTCGATCATGTATACGTGTCTATATGTGTGCGGGTGTATGTGCGCGTGTGTTTTATTTCACGAAATTTGTTACATTTTATACCATCTATTCTTGGTTTTTAATTTGTTTGCGCTTATCAGCCAAGTATCATCGATTCACACTTTATTTATTCGCATTTAGTCATTAGCGTTACTTGGGAAACGTATGTTGGATCGAACATACGTGGTACCGTTGGATGGTTTGGGACGTTTGCGTTTGTATTCCAAGTTCGTCCTATACAATTTACGAATACGATACGGTAACAGCGATCCTTCGCGTTATTAGAATCGTTATCGTGACGCAGTCTCAGACGCGATAAGAGACAAAAGACTTGTAGATAGCAGTAACAACGAGATGAATATTAGTAGCAATAATATTAGGATTAATTAGTGGTAGCGGTAGTAATATAAAAAGTAGCGGCAGCAATAATAGTAGGTGCATCAGTAATGATAGTTACAATAATAACAACAATAATAACGATCGTATCGACGATAGCGATAGTGGTAACGTTAGAATAAGAATTTCGAGGTGCGTGAACGAGTTCATAAAAAAAGCCTTGTAACAAACATGCTGTGTGTGTGTGCACGAATTATAATCGAAATTCGCAGGTATTAAAATTTTTATATGTATATGTATATCGATAGTGGCGGTCGACGAGAGCGCTAGGTTGTCTTCGTCCCCGAGTTCTCTTTCCCTTATCGTTCGAAAGTTTTAACGCGACTAAATTCGAATGGATTAGATCGTAGGGCTTTGCGTTGGATGAACGCAGCTGTTGACCTAGAACAGTGATTTTCGTGAAAGTTAGAACGAGATTCTTGCGACACCACAGTGTAGTTACGTAGCGTTTCAGAATTCAAGACCGATATCGAACTCGATCTGTTGGGTGTGGGCAAAGATTAAGGCTGTGAATTTCGAATTTAGGACATGGGACCCTCAAGATCCCTGTGATATCGCGATCGTAAAATCATTTCCAAAGATTTTTTTGTTGCGTGTCCGGCGAAAGCCGACGAAGCATCGACGCGGCTTCTCCGTTTCATTGACTCCTCCAACTTTTTTGTGTCGTTCGTATTCCTTTTGCGTTACCTTTTCTTCAGCGAGCTTTATGCGATATAAAAATCACCTCGTCGATGCTTCGTTTGTATTCACCAGTAAGAAATTTGCATGTAGGATGCTCGAATCGCAGAGCACCGCATTGTGTTCACCCGCCGACCGTGAATCTGTGTTATTTAATGTTATTCTCTTTTCTAACGATCATTAAACATGCTACTTTTCATTTGTCTCCAATTGTAATTTAAAACCGTGTGTCTTCCTTGGCGTGTAATTAATCGGTGTTTTATATTTAATAGAAATGAACTGCTGTATGTGCGTGCAATCGTTACCCGACGTGTCGTGTGCACGATCGAAACGAACATTACGATTATATTCATGGTTCTTTTGTAAGTTTCAAATTACATTTCTCATCTCTATTTACTAGTTTATTCGATTCGATAGTTTACTTTTCCTTATCCTCACTTTCCTTTCTCCTATATTTATATATTTTATATTTAGCGCAATCTCGCGTTCACGATTACACGCGAAACACTGTTCTGCTGGAAAGAGTAGAACAAGCAGAGGCGTGTCTTTTAAACATTTAATTTGCGTGATTTTGTAATTATCCAAATCCGTGTAACGAGTCTATGGGACGAAAGATTAAACGAGGAGGAGTAGGAACGGAAGCGTGGACTTAAGTTGGACTTTGGGATGACAGGCGACATAGTTTGAGCAAGATGAAAGAACAGGTATTTCAGAAAAAACAGACAGAGAACGATAACGAAGCGAACAACGGTGCGAAGGAGAGCGACAAAGACAGAAAGAGCGACAAGGAGGGAGGGAGGGAGGGGGGAGGGCAAGAAGAGAAGAAACGAAAGAGTCATCGTTTATCTCATTCGTTGAACGAAAACTTTCTAAACGATTGATCATTCGGCCAAGTAAGGTATGAAAAATGTTTATTTCGTTACTGCTGGGTGTTTGCATTTAAAATGAATCACGATACTTCTAATGCTCGTAATCTGCAACGATGAATGAGTACGCGAAAGCAACCATTGTCGATTATCGATGTCGTCTAATGAACGTCAAACGATGCGGCTTTGGAACGAGTGTAATACCACATTCGCCTTCGAGATCGGAGGTTTCATTTGGTGGTACGGATATGATAAATGCATGTAGCATCCTTCCGGCGAACAAAAACAGTATCATCCTAGCAAGTTCCTCTCCAACACAAGTGCGTTTCCCTTTGAACGAACAAATGCGTCGATGTATTCATTGTTTGAATGAAAATGACCAACGGGACAGAAAATATAATGGTAGGATAAGGTGAACGAAGGAAGACAAAAAAAAAGCGAGAGAAGAGTCGAAGATAATTACCGCTTTGGAACGGGAGAAACGATTCCGGCTTGAAGAAACTCCCGTCCTCGGCCAGGAATCTGTCGGGTTGAAATTCGAGCGGATCTTGCCAGTAAGCAGGATCGGTGTGAATTGCCCACTGCATTGGTACGATCATGGCACCGCGTGGTACATCGTAATCACCTATTTTCGTGTCCTAAAGAAACAAAATTTTCCATAGAAAATTCGAATTGGATCGATCCTCGAGCATTATAATTTATCATCGCGAACCTCTGTCGTTCCATGAGGAATACCGAGCGGTGTAACGCTTCTTAATCTTTGCACTTCGGCCAAAGCAGCTTCGAGTCGAGGCATAAGGATTCTATCGTTCAAAGTTGGTTGTTCTCCATCTTTCAAACACTGATCAATCTCCGATTGTATTTTTTCCTATAAGCGAACATCCAGAACGAATACATATTAGCAATGAATCGAGCGAGTAGAGTTCCTGCCGTGACTTGCCGTACTTGTTCTATGGGGTGCGCAGCCATGAATAAAATAAACCAACGAAGGGTCGTCAAGGTCGTATCGGTTCCAGCGCCAAAAAGATCCGCCAATAAATGATAAAGTTGAGGTTCCGTGAAAAACATGGATTCCGTAGCGTTTTTCTTTCTCATTTGTTCTTCAAAAGCCGCTAAAAAGCTTTCGGTTGTATTCGCGGTATCTGGCGTTTGCGCGATCCGTGCACGATATTCGTCAAGTATACCGCGATATACTTGGTGTGTTTTCTCTTTTCCATCGACGATAGATCTTATCGTTCGCTCGTACCGTGGAAAAAATCTAGCGAGCAATGATTATGTTTAACAATTCGATACTATTATAAATGTTCGCAAGAGGAATATACCTGAGAAAAGGTAAAAAATTGAGCGGCCCAGCAACACCTATTTCTTTCACTCCTTCTTCCTGCAGATGCCTCAGCCATTTCCAAACCTGCTCGTCTTCTTCGTACATTTTTCCAAACACGATACTATTAATAAGATTGCCCATGCAATGATGAAGCGTGTCCAATGGATCAATCGGTCCATTCGCTGCACGTTTTTCCAGCAACTATCACACACAGACGAAGAAAATCGTTTCGAAACTTTTTCATCGAGGTCATACGACGGTGTACGAAGATGTATAGTCCGTAAACTATGATCGAACTGTGATAATTAGCGAGTAAAAGAGAAGATACAAGATGAAGCGGGATGAAATAGTGCGTACCGATACGCATTGGTTTACCGCATCCAGTATTCTTTTCTCCATTTTCTCTCGTTTCGGTCCATCGTGTTTTACCATTCCAAAATTTCGTAAACAGTTACCAACGAATTTTCTTTGATCCTTCCATCGTTCGCCTTCCGCGCAAACTAGACCTGCACAAAATAATGCCAAGGGAAATTGGAATCGGAGACGATCGTAAAAGAGCATAGTCTTACTAACGGGTTTTCTGTTTCTCTTTTAATTAGAAACTCTGACATCTATTTTTATCGTATATCGTCATGTTTGGCTTCCGTTTTTATTCGAAATAATAAGGTATCGATGCACTCGTGAAGGATATTGGTAAGAAACGAGGGGATTACAGTAGTCGTTCTGTAAGTAGGTGCAGCCGTTGAACTCCTCGAAGGATAATCATCGAGTGAATAACTAATAATCTCTTACCACACCCACTCTCCCTCCTGTGCTCCTGTATACTCCTTCTTTCCCACCCTCTCTCCAACTTTATGCGGACATTATAATTTATTTACCCACTCCCTTTTTCGTCGCTCTCTTCTATCCACACTTTTTTCTTCTCGATCCCATTTGTGTTACGATTCCTTTCTATGTATAGTAGATGCACAAATCGAGAATCAAAGATCTATTGGAACCACACGATACACAGAACGTAATTTTAATATTAAATGTTAAAAGCTTTAAGAAGAAATGTTGTTCCAAGTATAACGAGTCGAAACGGCAAGCAACAAATTTGCAAAACAAATCGAGAAGCACGAGAGAAATAAATTGAAATATGTAGCTACCAGAAGATAATGTGTTAGCGCGATAGAAGCTCTCAGGGTCGGTCGTTCCACTGGTGAGCAATTGTAGAAATATGTACGTTCGAATGGATATTGTGAATTTTATCATTCACTGCTACAATGTCGCTATAACCTTTCGAAGATTCGTATCGAATATTTAGTAAAAATATTTATTTATCAATTACGATATTCACTGTTTCTTAAAAATTAATGCAACTACTAAGCATCGAACTCGTCTCGAATGCAAATTAATCCCACTTTTACCCTGCTTTTGCCCTGACGCCCCCTCCTCCCTCTCTCTCTCTCTCTCTCTCTCTCTCCTTTTTCTCTCCGTCCGCTAGTCTGTAAGTAAGAAAGAAAGGCCATCGGAACGTCCTTGCCGAGTTAACTGTAATTTCTCGTTGATGCAGCGCAGAAGTAACGATGATCGAGGAAATTTTCTTCAAGGAAATCGAACCCATAACGAAAGCGAAAGTCCTTCGTTGTCAATGTGAGATATTTTCGCATAGATAAGAGTAGGGTACTCACGTACTCGTGTAGGATTAAGTGAACAGACTGCTCACGAGTAACTACCAACGCATCGAAAAAGAATAACAGCCGAGTTGAACGATAAACGTACAGACTTACGTTTCTAACTTAAGCGTAACAAAATCAACACGTAATAGAAACAGTAGTTGAATAATTGTGCGAGCTGGACTTACCATATCCTTGCATAATCCCATGTGTAAGATACAGAGGCGCTCTGCCTGTAACCTCGTCCTTCGAGAAGGTCTGTCTTATCATTTGGGGATCCGATAATAGAACAGTGTAGACAGAACCCATGCGGATTGCACATACAGGGCCGTAAGTCCTGGCTAATTTCGTCAGAGTTTCGTGTGGTTTTTCCGCGTCGATCCATGGAAGGTAGCCAATGATCGGCAATTGCCAAGGACCGGGTGGGAGACGACGCACTGTTCGATTTCTATGGAAAATGTACACGAAAAGGAAAAAACATAAAACAAGTATCGCGTAAACGAAGTTCATCGTGAACGTTGGTTCGATGTATCTTCCAACTTTGGTTCCTCCCGATGGTAACGGCATACACTGTCTTCTAGAACGATATTCGCTATCTTACCTGCAACAACGAACAAACAGATATTCTGGATCAGAAGGATATCAGGAGAATATATGTGGAAAAAAAAAGTGAGAACTATGTCGCTCGTGTCGTAGAAATTAATATCGTCCATCAGCGTCGGTAAAATTGAACACAGAAACACATTTGGAACAATTACGATTAGGTACAGGATGATTCCAAGTTTTACCGCACGAACATAGTGGATGTTCTTTGACGATAATACCGAAGTAAGAAGAGCGGTTAGGATCTTGCAGGATATTCGCGCAGAATTCAGCAAGTGTAGCCGCGGTGAACGTTTTCGGACCGATATTAAACGATGAACATGAAAAGATCGGCCAGTTCCAACGACAACGATCGTGCTACTATTGAGCGCTCCGTAAAATGGTGGACAGTTCGACGATTCTTTTATGCCATACGATGTTATCGCACTCGTTGACTATCCAAGTCAAGTTTGACAAGGATAAGAACAGAAAGAACTTGAATTTTGACTATCAAATCGTTGGTCAACTGTTTTACAATTGTGATACACCGACACAGGCGACACGATCAAATTTATTCCGCGAATGATTCTTATTCAGTACCCGTCTATTCCAATTTCAAATGCTTTACTTCGCGCTAAATGTCACGATACGAACATGGATGTTTTCAAATGCACGTTCTCGAACGAATTGAAGCGGTGCGTCGTTGCATTTTGAACTTACTAAAGTTACCAGGCACAAGTTGCTGACGCGGATACCTGCGTTTCTCGTTCTTTGCTGTTTGTACCTGGCCAAACTTTCTCGAATTGTTTCTATCTTTCGGATATCTTTGACTCGATCCAGACCCTTGTGACAGAAGTGGCAGGTATACAACAGCGAGCTAATAGGTACCGAATACCTGAGAAGAGCGAGATCTGATCCTAGTTTCGCGATACGACTGAAGTATTTTTTTTTTCAGCCACGTCGGATCACATTATACGTTCTTAGAAGAGTAATTATCGTAATGTTTTTTTTTCTTCCACCTTCGCGTCACCATTGTCGCGACGAACGCTACTATCGTTGATTCTCTTTTCTTACTCTGATCAGCAGAAATTGCGTAAGACGCAAAACTTTACTTGCAAATTCAACACGAGCTCACGTTCAACTCGTTTTTGTAGTACTTCGTTGCGGTGTTCCAATGGAAACCGTTGGAATAAAAATGGTTAAAGCTGTATATACCGTATGCTATGGACGAAAGGAAAAAGTAGAGAGTGAAAGAAATTAGAGGATGCAGAAGTGTCGATAAAGGGGCAGAAGAAAAAGTACGTACTAATGATGCAAGAAAAATGTGGAACGTGTGAAAGTTGAAATGCGATTGGTCTTAAGCACATATTGCCAAAAGCACGCATTTGGAAAAAAAGGGTTTGAACAGGTGACAGTTACAAAATACTGTAACCAAACTGTGAATGTGACTGCAATCGAAATGGTGGAAAAAGCGAAAGCGAAAGCGAAAGTGAAACCCAGCGGATCAGAAGGAGATTCAAAATTTGAAGAATTATCTCTAAGTAGATTTTTACTCGATCACGATTATCTTCTCGATACGATAAATCTCCATAAGTTCTATCCACCGTATGCACCGTTGACGAGAATTGATGTTCACTCTTGACGCAGACAGGTCGTCGTATCGCTATCATCGTAGGCACCGGGTACGCTATAAGTGGCAATGAATACGATGGAACGTAGTATACGTGCCTCTGGCGTATCCCCTGGGACGTGCAATGACCGAGAAAGGTCGTTCGCGGCAGATTGAATCTGCGTACCTGCGGTCCTGGCATTTGCATCTTCGCTGAATCGTTTATCGTTACGTTTATCTCGTTTCTTTTTTTTTTCTCTTTTTTGTTTTACTTTTTCTGCCGAGAAAAAGTAAACGCAACGAGAAAAGAACTAAATCTTCGACGACTTCCGATTTGCCGTCTTTAATCGAAAACTTAAAATTATTTCTATCTACTGTCTTTTTTCGTCTACTTTCTTTCGCACTTATCAGCGTTGAATGGACTATCGGTACTGGATCCGTGCTTGCGACAGGCAGCTCTATTTTTTAATATAATTTCATTATTTTTTGTTCAACTTAAGGACGACTGCTTCGAGTTCGATGAAACGAATTTTTCTCCAAGGACCGCCGGTTAGCAAAACACGAACGATTGACCGGCTGATGGCAGTAGCTTTTTGTCAGTTCTCTTTCAAGGGTATAACGAACTCTATGGTGATCGTCGGTCCTCACGGACAAACGATGCTACTTTTCTTCGCGATTCCTGCCACCGATATTCTATTGTTTCGATCATTTCGCCAAGTTCAAGCATACAGGTTTTTCTTTTTCTCCCTTTTTTCTGCCTCTTGTATTTATATGTCCCACAGTCGTTTTATCATTTTGTAGATAGAGAATTTCGATTTCTGCAGTGGACATTATGGATGGTAGTGGCCATTTTTAGAAGACGGGTTATGGTGGAACACGATGCAGGATTGGCGCATAGGTACCAGCCTATCTACCTGTTTCCTCTAATTCTTGCGGTAAGCAGGTAGAACGAGGGCAATGAACGACTGGGGTCATTGGCTGGATCCAGTTATCAAGGTTAGGGTCCTTTTCTTTGCTCGCGAGAGATCATCGTTTCTCCTCGATAAATTTCTCAGGTTTATTTATGTGCGTGCGAGTCGCATCAGCATGCGCATCAGCGTCGAGACCTTCCAACAGCTTTACAATTAAACACCTTTAATTTATTTTTCTTTTTCTTCTTCATTACTTACCAGTTAAACGATTGAGTAGTAAATTTTATACGCTCTGTATTTAACGATTCGATATTTACAATTATTCGTACATACTCGTGAGAGCTGTAAATGCCGTGACAAAATTTGATTATTATTATTAACATTTTGTTTTCGAAGAAAATTAAGCGTTGTGGCTGATTTTGGCGACAGAAGAGATAGAAAGCGGTCTCTCGTAAGAGCCGTAAAAAATTTGTATCAATTTTTGTACGGTAATGGCAATTTACATGTTTGAATCAGAAAAGAAAAGCAAAAAAAAATTGGTATTGGATTTATTCACAGAGGATCTCTCCTCTGCTCTCTTCGTTTCTCTCATTTTGCGTTGTGTGTGTGTATACGCGCGCGCGCGCGTGTGTGTGTGTGCACGTCTGTGCGCACACGTGCACGTCTCTCTTTGAATGCCCGATCGTTTGCTCCTTGTCGCCATACCTCGATCTTTCTGTTGCGAGAGCCGTTCACACGAGAATTCGCAGATTCGGCAGTTGAACCAAACGTGGTCGTGCGGCCGACGACCGCGACTTTCTCCTCTTATGCTAATTTTGTTAATACGCTATTTTCACGACTTTCGTACTTCGGAGGCATGCCACTTTACCGTTCGGTGTCTGATGCAGGACAGGGCGACGAACTCAAAGAAATATTCTCGGCGAGAGGAGATAATTAAGAAACAGTTTGTGGATCGTATTATTACGTAAAACCATATCGGAGCATTGCAGAAAGTTAAATGAATTTAATAATTACGAAAATGGAAGGAACGCGATGTCGCGTACACATATTTCACGATTGAAACGCGATGAAAACTTGCCGCTGAATGATCCACTACGATCGAGAGAAAACGAAATTTCGAAAGTGGAAATCTATAGATACTTATAGATCGGCGAGAGACAAGCTCAGAATTTAGAAGGATTCTATCGATTGACACTTGCGCTTCGAAAATAATCGAATTAAACGATCTATTGTTCCAACAAACCTAGAACTGAATTTTCGTGGTCTGAATTTCCAAACTTAACACGCGAATAAACGTTGATGCGAGTGACACTGTGGTCATGGTACGGTACGACAGTACAGAGTTCGTTGCCCCATAAAAGAAGGTGGGTGTATTGGCCCCGACTGGTGTTTCTGGGTTTATTACCTGACTTCGATCGCAAACTACCGCGAGTCTATACCCTGTAAAATTGTTTGTATCGTTTTGACCGGTGATCGCTAATAGAAAAATATCGTAAAAAATTATGGAGCACACCTTTCAAAATTTCTCCTCGAGATGATACATCGATGGAATTATTTTAATGTCTTTTAAAACCATGCTACACTATATATCTAACAAACGCGTACATTTGCTTTTACCGTTTTAATTTCTCTTTAATTTCTTTCGAACCTTCCATCATTTTTATAAATACTTACTACGTAAGTATATACTTCTTTTTTTTTTTTTTTTTTT
>SMSQ01020004.1:0-50786 GCA_019453375.1 Ctenoplectra terminalis | reverse complement strand
TTTTTTTTTTTTTTTTTTTTTTTTTTTTTTTTTTTTTTTTTTTTGTCCGTTTAATTCTTCTTCGATACCTCGCGATGACAATGTTGAATTCGGGTAAAAGGAAGTAGTTGGGACGTAGTTCAAGTTCCTTAACCTACTTTATACAACAAGTAGTTCAGATTCGGTGTTATTTTGAACTAATAACCAGTCTCTTTCACGATACGAAAGTTCGACCAGTCGATTCGAGTCGATGACAGTTGTACTCGAAAGTGGAAGCTTTCCTTTTGTTTTGCAGAAGCCTCACGCGTTTTCCATTGACAATATCGTCCAACTAATGACCGTTTGAATCTATACATTGCACATTTCACAATTTCTTTCGTTGAGCACACGATTCCATGACCAATGTACATGCGTAACCTATCCGTTGTTGGATAAAGCTAAACGGGAAAGTGTCTCGATCGAATTTGGAATGGAAAGGAATTGAAACGGCGACGAATAAACATAAGTGATCAAAATGCGTGAATGGAAATAATTATCGGGGCGTGATGATTGTGCTACGATAAGAATATACGTATAACATATAAGTATACGTATATGTTGACAGCGATGATGATAGCGGTAGCAATAGGCGATGACGGCGATAGTAGCGGTAGCGGTGTCGCTTCTGGTGTCGGAGCTGGTGTTCGTAAGCATCGCTATGCGGTACAAGACTTCTTTTAGTGGGGATGGAGGACACTTTCACTCTCACAGGTGTTTGACCGAGTCGGGAGCTCGGAAATACTTGTTACCTGAACGGGTATCGTTGAGAAAAGGGGAGGGGAATGGAGCACGGCGACGGGGGCGGAGAAGGCGGAGGGGCGACGATGATGAAGGAGAAAGAGGATCGGAGGAGGACCCAAAGGATGTAGCAAACGGGCAGGACAGATGGCAGCTCCTTCAAAAGTGTCTCTGTGATCCCTTCGTAATTCGCGAAAAGATAAGGGAAGCAAAGGGTTAGGGAGAGGAAGAAAAGGAGAGGAAAGGAAAAGGAAGCAATGTTTAAGGAAAAGAAGGAACGGGAGTAGGGAAAGGAAAGGAAAGGAAAGGAAAGGAAACACGCAAAGAGAATAGAAGGGAAACATAGAAAGGAATTTATGGTTCAAAAAGCGGAGGGCATCGTTGCGCGTGGTCCGCTAGATAACGGCCCAATGGCCACGTGCTTGTACGTACCAATCAACGTGCATCACCTTTTTTCTTGGGTTCATTTTATATTTATCGTCTCAAAGAGACTTTTTTGCTTTAATTGTTCGATTTGTTCGTACAATTTCGGTAACAAATGACAAACAGCGAAAAACAGGTATGGATAAAGGGAAAAGGCAAAAAGAAGAAGCGGACGACACGTAAGTGAAGGGAAGGACAAGGATTAAAAGGAGAAAAAAAAAGATAGAATGCAAAGAGGCTGGACGAGGTCAGTGAACCATGAAAGAGTATGGCTTTTTGGTCAGTGTACGCACTACCGAAATACGTTCCTGACGGGACGATCCCGCCGATATTTCCAAGCAGTCCCAGTGGGTCAGTGGTTCACGAAGGACTGATATAGCGTATCTCTCGAGAATACACTCGAGAGAGAGGAGAAAGATTTTTTTGGAGCATGTTCGATGTTTGCTCGCGTTTCTTCGGACGCCAGCGATCGACTTGTCATTGGCGATTCATTTGTGCGCGAAATACCATCGCACCAGCAGAAGATAGTTATCTTTGATACAATAATTTTTCAGGTTCACGAATGAAACCTGAAAGATTGGCTTAATAATTATCGAGCATTTATTAGTAGCTCGTTCATCCTTTCATCCCTTTCCCCGAAGCAAACAATCTTATACTTTGAAAACGATGCAACGTTACAGACACTCATAATGTGAAAGTTACATATTTATATGTATACATACGTGGACGTTACAACGCATTATGTAAAGGTCTATAGCGATTTGACGTACGAACAAAATTAATCATAACTGTGCGTGACAGCAAAAGAGAGGATTCGAATCGAACGAAAATAAAAAGGAAGAGAAAAATGCTGGAACAACTTGATCGTTAGACATCGTACTTGTAAAACGTGTACTTGCCGTAACAAATGCGAAAGAACCATTCTGCTCGCTTGCGGTTCCAAGAAATCCGGTTAGAATTTAGGCTACGTGGAGCTCCTACTCGAATCTGGAACAGGCTGGTCATTGACCTTGCTTCGATTGCTCTTTGAGAAGATTTTCAGGTGTGATTATAAGTTTGCCAGTGATTGTCGTGAGATTGACACGAGACGATCCTGTTTTTTTCACGTACTTCTCACAATCGAAAATGATCAATTATTGCAAAGCGTCAAATATGTCTTTCGATTGAAAATTCCAACGTTCGACGATTCATCGACCGCACAAAAATGTCAGATAAAAAATATCAATTATCATGGATAAACTAGAATGCATCATGGATCGAGGAACGGTGAACACAGTAGACAAATGGCCATCGTTAATTTCATACAGGCTACAACAACGCCAAGTTTTTTCCTTTTGCATTCGAATACGGAGACCATAGTTAATGCTAACGATTCGGATGGAGATCGAAAGATCAGTGAACAAGGATGTAGCAGAAGAGCATGAGAACAGGAGGGAAAGGCCCGAAACGATTTCAAGATGACATGTCCACGTATTGAATTACACGGCCAACTACCGAATCATTTTGGCCTACATACATACACGATACCGATAATGATCGCCTCGAGCATTTAGAATATACGTATATATTGGTACATCGAGAATTTCGTACTCGCATTTTGTTCCCTATGCTAACTTTTCGTTTCGTTTCGTTTCATTTTTCTCTCCTTTCCTTGAAAAATTGCAATATACGTAGCAAGTACGCGAAGACACGAATTTCACTCTTTGCTTTCCTTTTATATCGTTCTTTGCTCGAAAATTGCGGGAAATCAGGCCAAGACATGTATCGAATTCGTCAACATTTTATTATCGTTAAGCGTACCCTTTCGTTAGAGATGCTAATCCCTTTAACAAAGTAGTTACAGAGATAACTTGTAATAGTATACAAAAGTAACCAGATAACGAACCAAATTGGTATTCTCTTCGCGATCTCGTTATCGTCTGCCATAAATTTACATCGATATATTATTCTAGAAGAAAATGGAAAACTACTATTTAGAATGGAACGGAAACGCATTATGTTTTCACTGTTACGACTACAATACGTGATTCCTGATATTATAACTTTTCCAAGAAGTACAGTAATGTCGACTCTTAAACTGTTTCGTAGTCTAGTTAATCGTTGTTCTAGAATTATCTTAATTGAATTGTCTTAATAACATTCGTTTAAAGTATGTAACTTGCAATTATAGATATTGTGAATTATTTTGCAACCCCATTCAGTTAGAATGAATGCGCGTTTGTGACGTTAAAATTATGTTTCGTGAACACTAGATCTCCTGGAATATCGTAATCGAACGATAGAAACAAATGTGCTTAATTAATTCAAGATTCCTTTGATTCATGGGAAAAGGAAGTCTCGTGAGATCAACGGAAATGATTACTCCTATCGGTTACGACCAAGTTTTAACAAGTAACGTTTGATAATGGGATATACGAGTGCGAGGGTGGAATGTGCTAGTATATACACAGGTGTACCTTCGTTGGCATATAAAAACACGGTTGTGCCGTACGTTTTGTAGTATATATTTTCCATGGCAAGAAAGAAATAACGATCGAGCTTATTGTTCGTTACACAAAAATGTATTACTCGAAGAACAGTGGAATGTTAGTCATGCTGTTCGTTGCAACAATAGTAATCGGTGCCAATTCAAAAGCGACCGATTTCAAGCGAAAAGTCATCCCACCAACGCCGAAATTTCAAGGCACATTCGACGAAAATCACGCGCATCAAACCATCGGTACATGATCGTGATTGAACGATATAGAAAACAAATATTACTTCCAATCGAGAAACGATTTGTTATTAATTTCTGTTTGTTATTAACAGCGGATCGCATAAGATCGTGGACAAAGGCGAACAAACAAAATATTTGGGAATTCAGCGGTTTATTCCAAGGAGATATAATGCTTAACGCGGAGGAAGAAGAGGTAAAAAATGGATTGTTGAATACCGTGTTTCGATGGCCAGGTGGAGTTGTACCCTACTACATAAAAGAAGAGGATTTTGGTAATTCATCGTGTTAATTATGAGATATCGGTAATAATCTCGATAAAGGGTATGATATTTCTTATGACCGTGCTTACGGTTACAGACGAAGATGATATCGAGTTAATCAAAGGTGCTATGAAGGAATACCATACGAATACGTGCATACGTTTTCGTCCTTATCGGAAAAATGACACCGACTACATCACTATAGAGGGCAAAAATTCGGGATGTTGGTCCTTGGTTGGTAGACACGATCAGGGACAAGTAGTAAATCTTCAAAATCCGGGCTGTGTACAACACGGTGTGATCGTGCACGAGCTGATGCACGCATTAGGCTTTTACCATCAACAAAGTGCCGCGAATCGTGACGAATGGGTCACGATAAATTGGGAAAATGTAAAACCAGGTAACTTGTCGACTGCTTCGATAATGAGCACATCGTATCGAAAGATTCGTTGTAGAGAAGAAAATGTTATTCGTGTTGTTATAATTTACGCAGGCAAGGAGCACAATTTTAATAAATATGATAATCGTACTGTTACGGACTATGGAATCGGTTACGATTACACGAGCGTGATGCACTATAGTTCTCACGCATTCTCAAAAAATGGCGAACCAACGATTACACCGAAAGTAAGTAATCGACAATGTCGCGAAATAGTTGCCTCTCACTTCTGCTTCCTTCTATTCGTTCGATATTTATATTGCGCAGAAAGAGAAGATAAAACTTGGCCAACGGAAAGGACTCAGTGGAAAGGATACGCTCAAGTTGCTAGAGATGTACAAAAACGAGTGTCACGATCGAGAAATGAACGGGACCGGGGATAAGGATGATTCGTCGGACGATATATCCATCGACTGGATATTTAATTTCGAATAAGATCAACATTTGTGAATTTCAATTGAACTTTGGTAGAATTCGGTTCGACTCTGTGTTGAATAACGAAAATAATAACAGGATGCTGTTTAGTTTGTTAAAAAAAATATCCATATAATATTCATTTGCTTGTTGGGTACAAAATAAGAAACGTAAAATGTTTAAAGAAAAAATGCATTAAGCGACAGAATTTTGCTGATTGTAGTACATCAATTCCTTTAATTCGTTGACTGCATCTTCGGCGGCCTGAAAGTATACCTCTCACGTTACGCTCGAGTCGAGTCTATGTAACACAGCTACTAGTCCAACTATCAGATTCATTACTTACGAGCCTCACAGTCTGATCGTCGTCGACGGTTAAATTTTCTACTAAATTCTTCAGAGAATTACACCAGATTTGTTGCAAAGCTCTGCAAGAAAATCTGCCCAACAGTCTAATCAAATGACAAGTTCTCGCTCTGAGTGTTGCTTGCCGATGCGTGAGTAGTTTGTTAAGCTGTTCTATCGAATTCCCTTTTCATGGAAAAAGGATACGAGGGATACGTCAAAAATGACAAAAAATAAAAAAATAAAGGAGGAACAGAGAAAAAAAAAAAATGTTTCTTGCTAATTAAACTTACCCGATAAATTTGAATGGAATACAACTTTTTCCACGAGATGAGCATTTTCGGGTTGAGAACGCAATATGTTGCTTAAAATTGCAACAAGATCCGCAACTATGCGTGCCTTTCTTTTTTCCAAATTTAACAATTGCTGTAGCAATGACACTCCGTTCACGATGTAAACAGCGTCACAAAATTGAGTAAGAAATTGTTGCCGATTGTAAACTAATCTGCAAAGCACAAGCATCGTGCACTCTAATGTTTGTAATTCATCCGCGGATAGCGTGGATGCTGATTTTGTGTTTGCATTTGTTGGCTCAGACTTCTTGCTCGTCTCAGCCTCTGAACGCTCGGACATTAATAGTTTCAACGAGTAAACGAGATTCGGCACAACCCTAACGTCCAAGTATACTTGCGTGATTTTCTCGAGAGAGTCTTTCGTCACCGATACAACGAACGGTAAAGACAAAAGACAAGCAACGTATTCAACGACTCGACAACTGGCTGCTGGATTCCTTAATGGCGATACAAACACCGATACGCAATTTTGCTGAAGCAACGATCCTATCTCCCCATCCATGATCTCTTCCATGGATCGTTGCAAAAACGCGATCCACTCTTCGTTTTCGATCGGCCTGTCGATAGCCTTTGGATTCCAATCGGGTATTCTGTTGTTATTCGATACACCGGTATTGGCTATATCGTCTTTTCGAGAGCGCAGTTTATGATCGTGCTCGTATTCGACGTTTCGATTGTTCCTTTCAGAATGGACAGTTTCGATATCTCGAGAATTGATTTTCACAAGATTCGAGTTACTTTCATCGATAGTTTTCGGTTCGTTGCTTGTTTTATTTTCTTCGGCTTCTCGGTGCTGTTTCGGATTTAGTTCGCACGAGTGAATCGGTATCTTAATATGCGACGCATGATCGAACCTTAAAAGTGCTTGTTTATTCGTTAAGTTGGTGCTATTTGGACAATCGCTTTGACAGAGTGCATGATCCGCTGAAAGTAAGTCACTTCTCAACGATGCTCTTAAACTAAGATTTCCTAAAAGGACATCAACGCTGGTGCTGGAATCTGTTCCACTGGGTTCGCTGTGCCGTAATGTATAACACTGATTCATTTCATGATGACAATATCCGTGTGGTATAGGATATCGAGGATGCGATGTGAATGTTTTCTGTCGGCGTTCCTCGATCGTCCTTTCGTGCTCTTGTAGCTTTTTTATAGCTTTCTCTAGAAATCTATGTTATTAAGAACTTCTTTATTCATCGAGGCTTTAGAGACCGTACGAAGTCGTTTCACACCGAATTATCACATTCTTTCTCGATAACAATTTAACGTACCGATTTATGTGTAGCGAGAGATCATTCATATGTATATAAATTGATGGTTGAAAGCCAAATTGTTGTGAAAAATTCCATAGTAATGTATCACATATGCAACGAATTAAAATTAATTTTGGCAAAAAATGGTATTTACAACAATTTGGTTTTCAATTATAAATATTTATGTACATATACTATATATATATACTTGGACTGATGATCGGTAGGTTGCACTACCAAATTCTGTAATTGTAGCTGTTTCTCTCTAGCTTGACTCGCGGATAAAGGTGTAGTGAATGGTGTAGGCCCAATCCCACCGACTATCACGATTCTATTTTTAACGAAAGGATGATCTAAAAGTGCTGGCCAAGTTAGCCTTTGCGAGGGATCCTTTTGTAATAATCCCTACCGATAAAAAATTAACATTCGTAGATACGCAAATATAAAAGCTTTCCAATATTGTTAATTTGCTACAACCTGTAAGAAGTTTTTACAATTTTGGGAAATGTAATCTGGCCATTTTATAGCTTCGAATCTTATCAATCTGACTAAATGAAGAATGGAGGTTGTCTGAAAAGGTGGAGAACCTACAACTAGTTCGTATACGATACAACCAAGGGACCTAGAATTAAAGTCTTTTGTATGCTAGATATACAGAGTCTTGCTAAATATTTTCAGACCTAATTGCTTACAAAATTAACACACCACAAATCTGCGTTATGATCGTAAGGTCGTTCTTCTATAAGTTCTGGAGCCATGTATAATGGTGTTCCTTTTATAGAAGTTAATACGTGTGTCCCTGTACTCATACTGCGAGCAAATCCAAAATCACATAACTTTGCCACTCCATTGCTTTCGAGAAGTACATTTTGTGGTTTAAGATCCCTAGAGCAGAAATAATTTGTTAGTATCAAAAAATGCTGCAACAGGGGAAATATCGAACCTGTGCAATACTCTGTTGGAGTGCAAATAGTAGAGCGCGGACACAAGATCGCAAGCTATTACTTGTGCCCTTTGTTCGGACAAACGACCCGCTTTACCTAATATTTCGTACAGTTCCTTGTCTGCATACTCGGTTACAACAACTATCTAAAGAAAGGATCAGTTTTATATCATGCGAAATGCGTATTTTAAAACGCTTCACGAGAACCATATCAATACCTCATTTTCTGTTTCAAATGAATCGAGCATTTGTATTATATTTGGATGATGAAGATGACGTTGAATTTCACATTCTTGCCGCAAGCTTTTCAATTCCTTGAACGACCTACCTCGCTACACGATTGTGTTCGTTATAATATTTACCGATAAATAAATTAAAAATATGTGTATGAAAAATTATGAAACATAATCGAAAGTTTGACCGCGAGTGCTTATTCTTTTACCTTTCGGATTACTTTGAAAGCTACGATTTCACCGTCGGATCGTTTCTTTGCCTTATATACTTGTCCAAAAGACCCCTCGCCCACTTGTCTTAAAACTTCGTATTTTTCCATAATTTATAGAATGTAGATACTACCGATAAATAATACAGATGCAAAAAAATAATTCAACAGTTTTTTAAGTAAAATACAATACAGTACATAATATGAAACCTACGTACGTACTTGGATACGATAAGGCACTTGTTTGGCAACGCGTGGTTGACTATATCTATATCTATATCTATAGTCGAACGTAGTACGCTATACACCATACTATACACCATTCGGTAAAATGCATTCTTAGGGGGACACGTTGGCAAAGAAGGGAAAACGAAATTAACTATAACCAAAATTCGAAGACTCGTATAAGTTAAATACGAATGAAACAAGTTATACGTGTTGAATTGCATCGACCATTGGTAATAATAATTATATAACTTATAAGTTACAAGGAATACTCTAATAATAATTCTAAGTACATTTTTTTCTTTCACGTATCGTGGTAGAGGAAGGAATTTTCAAGTAAAATTGCGTATAATAATTTTATTTATATGGAGGAATTTTTAGTACTAAAGTTCGTACAACCGTAACATTTATAATATTAATTTTTCTCGATTTTCTCGACGATCGATATCTCGTTTGGAATAGCTGTTGCTATCAAACGATTTCTCGCTTTCATAAGATTTGATGTGGCTTTTCTTATATGTTCGCGAAGATCCATGTTTACTCTTTTTACTACGATCACGTTCCCTTGAACGAGATCTTTTATGCTTACGGTGTTTGTGCGTTTTCCTCGATTCAGTTGAACTTCGTGAATATTTTTCTCGTTGTCCAGAATCTTTCGCAGAAGAGGCATACGATTTCTCGAAGTATTCGTCTTTTTGATTATTTCGCGAGTTCAGGCTTTTACGATAATCCGAGGGATCTTCTGCAACGAGATTATGACGTTTTAATGAAAATTGTTCAAGCAACAAAGCTGAATTTTTTATATTACCGTGTTTCCTATCAGAACTTTGTATTTCGGTAATGGTTGTGGTTTTCGTAGTAGCGTTAGTTGGACGTGTTTCCGTGATATAATCCATATACATCTCCATTTGCTGATGTATGATTTCTCTGAGAATTTCTGTGTGTGATTTTTTATTCGTGTGCACACCTCTGTGTTTAGCACGTCGTCTTTTTAAATTACGTTCTTGAATAAGTAACTCTAAGAAGGATAATTTTTTATCCTCTTTATCTTCACTTTTTCTAAAACGATATTTAAGCATTTTAAACAATGTTGCACGCAAGGTTTGAAAAAATAAGAATTGCTTATACAAACTTACAGCTTTTTAATATCTGCGATATCATGACCAATGTCTGGTTTGACTGTATTCGAAACAACATACTCGTATAAAACTTTCCTTTCGTCACAAGTAAAATTTGTGAGGATTCTGTTGGACGTTCGTGGAATTATTTGCTCTCCCAAACCTATTATCAGTGTTAAGAATTCATGTTTTGAAAGAAGTTGTACATTTCAAAGACAAACTAAATAAGGAAACATAAAACAGGTATTTTATATTATTGAAGTTTATGGCAAAAAATATGAAAAAGGATATATAGAGCTTGTGCCAAGTAGGACATTCATAACTTTCTGCAAAAAATTGAGTAATTTAAAACTTGTAAAAATACAATTCGAAATCTCCTATACATTTTATACTAACCAATTTTCATAGTTGGTTCTGTTTTCTTCGCTTCGTTCAGAATACTGTTTTGTAGTGCTAAATCTGTAATTAAAAAAAAAAAATTAATTCAGATCGATCCGTACATTTGAATCATAATTTTTGTTTTATTTAAATCGAATACTTACCTAATTTTATCGAAGAATACGATTTTAATGGTAAGCTCGATTCGGGCAGAGGTATATCAAATTCATTGTAACCCTCTTGTTTCCACTGACAAGATTCTAGATGTTGGTCTAATATTTTTTTACCAATTTGATGACACGAATCGTACGGACAAACTAGCCTGTTATCACCCTAAACATATACGTGACAAAATAGTTCTTCTTCCAGATTAAATCGTATTAGCATACTTACATCAATTTCTATACTTTTCATCGTCCAACCTAACGCAGAAGTAGCTCCCATAATTTCTTGATGTATCTCTGTCGTAAATTTTTCTAAACTTCGGTACTGATTTTCACGTTCATTCTTCATCGGACAATTTAACATTTTTATTTATTACGAGAAATAGTTACGTATGAAAAAAAAATAACATTTAACGAGTTTTCAACGTTTCATTTACATGCAGTTACGTTTCGTTTTAACAAAATCTTGTCCTCATTTTATGAATAGAGACACCTAGAGGAGTCGTAGAAAAATTATATAAAATTTTCAATATACAGATTATCTTTCCATATACAAGACAGAAACCTAACGCCACGGACAAGGCATAAAACAGACCTAACGTCTTATGAGTCTTTCTGTTATGCGATCTAAGGTACTCATAGTGAAAAAAAATTAGTGATTTTTTAGTCCCCTATGATTTTGAGCGGTGATTTTAGGAATTATTCTCACCAGATACGAGGTATAGGATAGATTTATCACTATTATCTTAGGGGATTTCATCTCGCACAACTAAAGTACCAACCTTAAAACAAAGCAGTGGAGCGTATTCTACGTTTTTGAACGGTGATTGTGGAAATTATAACCGTTTCAATCATCAATCGGTAATAGTAGCAAACCTGTAATATTATTCTATGTTGAATCGGTAACATTGAGCGTGACACTAAGATAAGGGGGCACGCGTGCAACAAAAAGCATTGGATGGTAGGTCTATTCTCTACCTTGTCTGTGGCAATGAGAATAATTAGCAGTCGGTCTTATACGAATGGTCGGTAAGAATGATAATTTTTGAACGAAGTATCAAGTACGGAGTTCTTTATTACCGATACCAGATAATGTATAATTTAATTGGATCCTCAACTTAAATATACCACTCGTAGCAGATAGCAGACAGGGCGATTTGAATGGTACGACAAAATGAATCGATTGTAATTTATTTTCTTCGTCATATAGAAATAGTTCATTGTATTCGGACATTTTTTCAAACATGAGTTCGATACAGCGATTATTTAGCATTTTGGATTCGATCGTTCCCAAGGAATTGCAACGAACCCTTTTCAAATTGACCGAATCAAATTAAATAGGAAAAAAGCATTGTATCGAATTACGAGCTGTCGTACTTCATCGAATATATTACGTACGACAAATGTCTACGTTAACGTTTAAACGGTGTACGCAGGTGCAGAGACATCGTGTTGTTGATCTTCGAACCGCTTCGCGTACCCTGGGGATTTGTTAACGACATCGGTTTACAACAAAATGCCAATGGTTCTTATTTCGATAGAGTTTGATGCGTAAACGCGAAACGTTTGAAATATTTTTAAGCAATTTCTCACGTTGCGCGCATTCCGCACAGATGTATGATTTATCCGTAAATTCTCTGTCCCTTGCAGCTCTGTTTGAGACTTAATTATAGGAATTACAGACGATTCTTGATTCGTAGTTACGTATCCAAACGTAAGATCGACACCTTTACGGGTGGATTGAATTTTTCCCAAAAATCTAAGGCTTCAAATTCGTACCGAACGAAAATGGGATCCGTTTGAAGGTTTAAGGGCGCGCGATGCGTGCAAAGATGAACGTTGTGGAGGCGCGACAGTTAATCGTAGGAAAATTCGAATATGTAATGATCCTTTGCCGGTCCTAAGGAGTAGACGTAATGTGCGTATATTTACTTTAGTACCCACCTGTTGCAGTAACCCAGTTTCTTACATATACCAACTGGAAAGTTTTTCAACTTTCCAGGGATCCCTGAAATTCTCTACTTTTATGGCGTGTTTGCGAAAGAAGATTCGAATTAGAAGGCGATGCGTGCTCGCGTAAACGCACAATCACGTACAAACACGAATACACAAAAATGCACGAATCTCTGTTTATCGTGCGCTCTAGATATTTTTGGAACAAAGTAACGGATGGTAATCGATCGTATCGATACGTTATAATATTAGCTTTTTTACACTTTAACGAAGAATTTTATCAAAGTATACACTTTGATTTACCGTAAACTTAGTATTGGATTCTTCTCTTCGATGCGCGCAGCTATACACCTTGGATGGTACGGTAGAAATGAATGGAAAGGGTCGACAATGATGATAAGTTTACGTACAGAAGTAGATTAGACGTTTCGATAAATAGATAGTTTGACAAATAAATAAATGAATTGACAAACACAAAATAGGTAGATGAATAGATGAAAAGATGGACAGATAGATAGATAGATAGATAGATAGATAGATAGATAGTGGATAAAAGAGGAAGAAAGAGGGGCATGGCGCGACGCGTCATTGCACGTGCACGTGCATTGATACCGATATTTATGCCCGCCAGTTAATCATGTCAAAGTCGTTTGATTTGTCGTTGGCTTTTATGGAGGGGAATTAAAACGTTCATTTCGCCGCAGACACTCGGCAACAGTGTACTCGTCCTGCTAGCGTTGCTGGTGCTGCTGTTGCCGCGATTGCTCTATGAATTATTTTCTGGACAACCCTTGCCCGATGTAACAAAAGGGGAGGGAGTGCTTTTTGGAAAATTACAGTATCTCGTTTACGTCGAAAATTCGTACCTGTGACGTGCCCGTTGTATTTCCCGTGGATCGGTAAAACTTGCGATTCGATAGAGTAGGAACGAATCGAAAGCGTAGGCGTACGATTCGAAATAGAATCGGAAGGTTTTCATTCGAGAACGTGAAATTAGAACGATCGTGTTGGAAATGGACGGGAAAATTTTGAAGTCGCGTGGACAAAGTTAGTAGATGGGTAGCGAGAAGGGTGGTGGCGGTGATGTAGCGGTGGTAGCGGTGGTAGTGGTGGTAGCGATAGTAGTCCCTTGCGTATCGACAGCCGTCCGTCAAGGTGGTCGGTGACACGCGAAGTCGAACGAGCCGGGGAAAAAGTCGGAAGAACTGAGAGTCTCAGTCTCTTTTCTCACCCTGAGGATTGGTCTACCGAGAATTCCAGGCGAAAAGGACAAGAGCGAACGAGAGGGAGAAAGAAAGAGAGAAAGAAAGAGAGGGAGAAAGAGGGTAAAAGGGGTCGGGAGAAAGGGAAGAAGCACGGAAGGGGGTGGTAGAAAGATGGAAGGTGGAAAAGAGGAGGCAGTAGCAGTCGGCATCAGCTAGGTCCGCGCACTTCTATCACGTTGGGCGAACGGGCGGACAGCTCCGAGGCGATTTGTCTTTCATTTCGGGTTAATTTATTGCGCCCAACCAGTTCCCCCTTTCTTCTTTTCCTTCTCTTTCCCTTTCTCTTTCTCCTTTCCTCTTTTCTCGCTGCGTTTCTTACTTGCTTGTATTCCCACCACCCCTCTTGATCACTGTTTCTTTCTCTTCTATTCTTTCTTCCCGTGTCTTCTCTCGTCTTTCCAGCGCTATTCTCGACTCCGCACCATTCAACCACGCCCCACCCAACTAATGTCCCACATAAAACTTGGTATCAGCGATCCTCAAACGGGGATTTACAATCCCTTCAAGCGCCGCTGTCACGATAAATCCTCCAGGGCGACGTCGATATATCTCGCGCGCGAATACTTCTGTCCCTAATGGATACCCCTCGGTACATACAATGCACGTCGAAGCTGAAACCAGTCTGGATCTTTCCTACGTCCGTTCTAGTCGATTTGTCCCAGCTCTTCTTCTTCCACTCGTTCCATGTTCCATGTTTCCTGTAGTGTAACGGTGTATCTTAGCTTTTCCGAAACTCGAACGTTATACCTCGTAAAATGCTTTTATCCTCCTTTCCCTTTTTCACCTTTCCTTCTTTTCTTTTCTTTCGTTCTGGTTCGTTACGTTTCTCTTTCCTGCTTATTTTTCATCGAAACAGAATACCTCGCAAAGAAATAAGAAACCGTGGAAAAGATCTGCACGAAAACACATTATCCAGGTTATAACGCCATCCTATTAGGGCAGTCGTCGCCGACAGTTAATAAGAGTAAAAGCGCACGTTCGCGCAATTAAGAGTAGTAATAAGCGCCTTAAGGCCAATAAGATGTTTCCTAATGGAAGTAGCTAACAGCATCGAGCCAATTATCTAGGCGCCCATTAAAACGGATGTAGAGGTCCGCCGATACGGCATGCCTTAATACTTGGTTTGAATATGGCCACCCGATCGTATCCGATCTCGATAAAAGATTCACCTCGGATGCCTTTGCTTCTTGTTTTTTTTCTTTCTTTCTTTTTTTTTTTTAATCTTTTTCCAATCTTTTTCCATTTCCGATCGATCCACGAAAAGATAATAGGCCGTTGTCGCGAACGTTCGCGTTGACTTTGCTTGCGATCCAAAAGAGCGACAGATAGAAAGCGAACGAGGAAGATGCCGTGGGACGGTCTGGAACGATCCTGGACGATCCGGGACGGTCCGGGACGGTCCGAAATGGTCCGGGACGGTCGGAGGTGCTCGAGGCACCTTGGGTTGCTTTACTATCGGCATAAAATGGAAGAGTAATGGGTTGTTACGGACACAGACGGACGAGTAGATGCGTCGAGAAAGGGGAGAAGGGAATTTCCGGAGAAGAGACGGAGAAAGCTCAGTGGCTTCTCGTTGGAGGCTTTCGGCATAAGTCCTCGTTATGATTCAACGCGGCTTAAGCCGGTCTTCGCAGGTCCTTTGCCATTCTCTCTACACCGCTAATTCTTCCAACAAGTTTCTCGTCTTCCTCGCATCCATTTCCAAGCAGAGTATCGTGGAATATTACGCGGATACACCAGCATCCTGACCTCGACGTTGCAACCGTTTCGAAATTCTTCTCGCGAATACCATTTCTCGAAGATCGAACGACGCGTCGCGACGCACCGCATCGCATCGCGTTGGCCACAAACTGCAAGCTTTTCGATCGATTCCGATGGATTATGGTGTACCGGGTGTGTTCCTGCAACGCGACCGCATTAATCGCAACGATTATTAACTTGCTCGTAATTGCACCTGATCGCGAACCCGATGTAACGCACGAGATAGAATATGCGTGGCGTAGGGAAATGGGAAACGAGGTGGTTACTACTGTGGTACGCGTGAAATTTCACAGTTATAATTCGAAGCGTTAGAGCAAGTACGTGTTGCTGGAGCAGGAGAGGAGAGGGAAGATGAGACCGAACGAGACTGAACGAGTTACACGGGTTCGAAAGACTTCATCTTTGAGACGAAAATTACACTCTGTTTCGCTGATTTCAAATTCTTTACAGCTCCGACCGCGATAGAAGCTATAAATTCGTTAATAAGAGCTAATTGGTATAAATGTAGAAGGATGTCTACTTTGCTTCCATTTATCAACAAGTCTACACGAACTATCCATAACCCGTTAAATTCGCTTACAGCTATCCGGGTCACTTTTTACTCAACGTTTACACCTGCGCGTCAAAGTAAAAGTGTATCTAATGCATGCGCAACGATACCAATCATAGTTACGATCATGATTGCGTTCGTAGTTGCAGTTGCAGCGGTTGTTGAGAGAGAGAGAGAGAGAGCGAGGAGGAGGGGGAGAACGGGAGTTAGCGTTGTTTTACCGTAAGGGGTTAATTGCATTGCCAATAACAGATAATGCAACAATCAATGATTTAAGGGAGGTGGAGTTTCGAACGGGTGGAACGGGAGAACGGAAAGGGGAACAGGGATGGAGATCGGGACGTGGTCGAGAATGGGAATGAGGATGATGATGGGGATGAGGATGGGAATCTGGGAACAGGTAGAGGTCGAAGCGTGGAAGAGCTGCGCATAGAACAAAGATAACGAGCAAAGCGTAGGTACGTACGTACGTACGTACGTACGTATCTATCGTAGGGTGTAAGCAAGAGGGGGGTGGATTGGCCAGCGGTGCGAAGAGGAGCAAAATACGAGGTGCTAGCAAGTAAAAGGAGGATAGAGGTGGACGACTCGCGCGTAGAGAGGTGAACCGGGAGCAATATAAAATCGCGCCGAAGAACGGAGGGTCGCGTACGCGTTTCCCCTTGCCGATCGCTTGGGTACGTCCAGTTCGGCGTGGCCTATATACGCGACGACGATTGCGACGCGTTTCGCGTAAAGCGAAAGCGATCGTAGACGTCGTTATGCCAGACTTTGCTAGAGCGGCGTCTACATTTTGTCTTCCGCAAGAAAGGAAACGTATACGCGACGGATACGATTCGACTTGGACAACTCTTGATAATTTGTTACTTTAGAAATGGTTGCGCAATGGTTCTCATCGAGAAACTTTTCGCAAGCTCTTGCCCTGTGAACCGAGGGGAAAGAGTAATGTCTGTCAGGAAATTAATATAGGCAAGATTTGTTGTTATTGCGGGACACACACAGGCGGGAACGGAGAGGAACGGAGAAGAGATTGGCGCAGAATGGTGGCGCGCGGAGGCTTTCTCAGGGTAGAGAGCAAACCCATTACTTACTATAACTGCCGTCGGCGGGGTAGGAGGCTGACCGAGGTAGGAGTCGCTGTCAGGCATCCATCATCGCGACTAATGGCTCCACTCTCCTGCCAATAACATCCGGGTGCGCGCCACCGGCCGGAAACCTCTACGGTTTAGTCGCTTTGCTCGATCTTACGTCCGACTGCTTCTCGTCCACGTCCATTCCTCGCGAGGACGAATCCAAAATTCCGTTTAATTTGTAAAAAAAAATTGTCTACCTTCCATTCGGTGAGTTTTCCTACCGAAAGAATCGCAAGACGGGAAACAATCGGATGGAGAGTCACGGTGTCGTTACTCTTTAAAGCATCGAATCCTCGATTCTTTGACACACAGTACATAGGTTAGCGACGAATTTCTGCGATTATTCTCGACTGTATGATTCGCTATACGACTAGACTAGAGGGATGTTTCGATTGCTGGTAAGCCAGCCTCGTGGCATGGGAGCCAGGTTGCTGCGCGCTGTGTAACAGTAACGGTCAGATAGTTACTACTGAGCGATTCGATAGGTGGATAATGACGAGTAATGACACACCGCGGTGGGAATCGAACCTCCAACTCCCTCGCTTCGTTCCGTTTTACTCTCGTTGCTCTTGCTCTTGCTCGCTGCGTTCGATGTTACGTCCCGTTTGCGCTATTCGCGCCGTTCGCATCGTTCGCGTTGTTTGCTTGCCCCTCGCACCCCTTTGCTCCTCTCTGCGCCACTTCGCGTTTCCTGTCTCGCGTTCTCTCGCTTTCCTTTACTCTTGTACGCACACGTACACCCACACATCCCCTCTGCCTGTCTCTTTCTCTCTGTCTCTCTCTCTCCCTCTTACCTTCCTTGTCCGACGTTGTTAACCCTCGTAGGGATGTCCTCTTCTCACGATTCTCCATCCCACACAGGTTTGTGGATGTGGATTGTCCAGATTGCGTCATGCATATGCAGCTGCATTTGGCATCGGAGTATGCCAGTCCAATCACCGCCGTGAAACTTGATTGTCGCCGATTATCCACCGCCGTTCGACCTAATAAAACGCGAATATTTTCCAACATTACCGCTGCGCGCTACCCCCTTTCACCTCCATGATTCCGATCTCGCGCTTCATGGAAAATTACGCGTTTCCGTATGTCCGTCATCGACGTATCAGCCCCGTTTCACATATTTTTTCGATTTCCCGAGGACCAGTTGTTTCGTCTTGCTCCGACCGTACCATTGCTCCTGGATGCGGTTCATCGGAGATAGAAGAGTTAAGAAAATTAATCGGATATTCAAGGGTTAGGAGAATATTCATCGCGTCCAGCTGAATCAGGACTCTTGATAGCGAACTCGCTCAAACGAAGAAGAGTCGGTCGGTTTATTTTATATACGCTGACTCGCTGTCTGGCCAGCACCTACCTTACCAACATTTATGTACGTGGTGGATAAGAATCGCGTACGTAGCCAGCGGTTGAACTTGGAATCATGTAAAATATTAAGTATGGCGGTTAACGGTAGCAATAGCGACGGGATATTTACCGGGCAACGATACGCTTCAATCGATGGACAATTGAACGAATCGATAAATACAGAACAGCGATAAAAGAGCATAGTCGAAGGATCTGTGTCTCAACCTTTTTTTTTTTTTTTTTTTTTTCTTTCGATCGGAATCTTTGCTCAGCAAGTTTCGAACTAACGCGACGTATACTCGATCGTGTTTGCAACCGAGGAGAAGAGGCAGCTCGCGTCGAGTTGGTTATCCAAAAGGTACTGACGATAAAGGGTACAACTGTGTCTGGCAAAGTCACGAATCCTTCTCGACGATGGTACTTAGAGACGCGGCGTGAAGATTCAGCAGTTGTTATCGGTTTGCGAATGGAAGAGAGCAATACCTGTTGCATACGTCTCGGTAATTCTTTTCGCGAAACGAATGATTCTTTCGGGAAACGAAAAATCTCCGAGAATCGACGAAACTACTTTTCGTTAAACGATCCACGATACATGTACCTGCCGAGTAGTAGAAATACAGATAATTGTGGGAAAAAGAATGCGAAGAGAGAAGAAGAATAAGGCAGAGAGAGAAAAATAAACGTTAAAGTAATCGTAAGATATTTGTATCGGTGAACGAGAAAAGGATAAGAAATTTAGGAATCTCTAATTTGGAACAATTAACTGTTTGTTTGTCGAAAAAATGATTCGATATCGAGGTACGACAGGATAGGCGATCGAGTATCAGAAAATTTGGTCGCGGCAGTTGGTAAGGTGGACCAAGAGCATCGTTGGTGGGCGCCGTCGAAGCAACGGTTATCTCGGCAATTAATATGATTGAGGAGACATCTCTCACGTCTCCGTAATATCCAGCAATGGCCCAAGTTCTGATTGCTTTCCCCGTTCCACCCACGCTTCGCTTCGTTATCTCGAATACCATAACCCTAGCGCACTTCCTCGCTCCTTCCACGATGTTCCGAGTTAACGAAACTGAGTTACGATACCCGACGCGCGAGCTACCCGATTCCGTTGCTTTTTAACCCAGTTTTCAATGCTGGATCAGAGCAACAAAATACCGAAAGTCTACCGTGAATATTCAAAACGATCGAGTTACGCGTATCGTCTTCGTCACTTTTTCAAGTTCCATGTACATATTCCTTGCGAATATTTAAACGACAAATTTTTACAAATCTTTTACAAGCTCGCAAAAGCACTGTTGCGATACTATCGGTGGACGTTCGTCAAATTGTGCGTTTTGTAACGTGCACGATGCCGACTATTGTTCCCGTCGTATCGTTTGAAAAGACGAGGAAGAGAAACGAACGCGAAAAGGCAAGGTGCATGAAAATTACGGAATAGGTACGACCGTAACGTAGAAACGAGAGGGATCACAAGCATCACACTGAAAGCGGTACGTGACAAACCGGTGCCGGTTCTTATCTGTCGCCCTCGCGGTACACCGGATCCTACGGGGTTTCCACGATAATCTCAATGTTCCACCCTCGGTCTACGTTTACCAACGGGTCTTTTGCTCCACTTTCCACCTAAATCATCCCTGTTCGTTTCTTCTTAATCATTTTAAATTTATACATATACCAATTTACTTTGCTTCTTTTCTTCTCGCGCAGACGCTATAGTTTCTTCTTTCGTTGATTAACCTTAACGAAAAAAAAAAAAAGGCGAGCCAAAGACGAGACGATCCTTTGTGCAGTTCTATCGAACGAACCAACGAGGAACGTTAGATTCCTTCTGCTCTTTTCTTTCGTACTTCGAATTGCAGATTTCGCCGCGGGTATGCAATGCAGAAGAAAGAGAGTTGAAAGATATACGCCTGCTTCGGTAAGAAGCTTTCTTTCGCGCGACAATATCCGATCGTATCCTTTTTTTCTTTCTTTCTTTTTTCTTCTTCTTTTTTGCGTTCTCTTTTTTTACATCGTTTTTTTGGTCTTCTTGTCTACGTTTGTTTAAATTAGAGCGCGAAGAGAAAAGTAAAACAGCGAAAGATTGACAAACGAAATGGTTGTGAACGAGGCGCGTGCAACGATAGCGAAGCTTGCTAGTCGGGTATATAAAACGATAAATAGTCGTGTCACGTGCGCGATAAAGAAAAAAAGAGAAAGGTAGCAACTTTGCGTTGGCGAGAAAACGAGAGAATGAAAGAATGAAACACATGTCCGTGTCACCGTCGTCTCTCTTGCCTGAATCCTGGAATTTATGCTGGACAGTGAATCATGTCAAAATTTGATTTGTCGATAGCTTTTATAGCGGCAAGTTATTGCGCGCGGGTTAGGTACAAATTCGGCACGGTATACGTCGACAATGTTTGAAACGTTTCAACTTTGTTGGTTTCGTTCCGAGGGGGTGCAGTACGTTACACTCGTAATACACCGATCATTTTCTTCGCTTATGTTCTTTGACCAGACCAAACGCACGACACGCGTGTTTCGATTCAATTATATCTTGTCGACCGCGTTCGCAAAATATGTAGATATTAATTTTTACGTCGATCCTAGAAACCATGTCTTTGATTTTTTATCGTGATCCGTCTACATATTTTTTATAAATATATATACATGTATATATATATTTTTTTTTATCCGTCTCTATGATTAACGTCAGACCGAAACGTTCTCTATCTACTTAGTCGTCTCTCGTCGCGTTAACGAATCAGAAATTGTCGTTGAGACAATTTGGACGAGCAAGTGAATTTTTACCACGTTAAAGCGAATGTTTACGTAGAAAGTACGGACGGATTTTCGAAACGTTACCACGACTGCAGTCAGGCGGTACCGACGGGAGATACGCATATATCAAGCGGGCACAACGAATATATCATTCATAATTTGTTCGGAACGGTTGATTTGTAGCCCGCGACGTGTGGCGTCGAGCTGTCCCCCTATACACGTGCAGCCACTCTCTCTCTCTCTCTCCCTCTCTTTGTTCCTCTTCTTTTCACTTCTCTCTGTCTATCTATCTATCTATTTATCCAACTATCTGTCTATCTTTATCTTATTCACACGCATACACACACATTTTCTCTTTACCGCTCTATATTCTCTTTCTCTCGTATACCTTGAATCTCTCCGTTTTGCACTTTCTCTATCTCTAACGTTTCCACTGCTACCGAACTTCCTCCCTCCCAACCTTTTGATATATCCGCATCGAGCCATGTCACACAGCGTTCTATCCCCTGTGAGTGTAGATTGAAATTAATACCCAATAATGCTTGTAAATCATTAGGGAAATGCATGGGCCGTGTTAAAACCGCGCCTCCATCCACCGGTGATGGTGATCGTTCTATGTTTGTGGCGACGTTGCTTTCGTTGCGAGAGAGAGCATGCCATGGAAAGAGGAATATGGATCTTTGTTTCTTTACCACGCTTTACGACATACATATCGAACGGAAGAAGGATCGATGAGCAAATAATAAGCAAATAATAAGCAAATAATAGGCAACGGTGAGAAACTACAAGGATGAGGAGAAGAAAATTAAAGATCAAAAATGTGTGTACAATCGATAGTTGTCGATAGAAGCGTTTCTGTAGCGCGGAAGAAAAATGGTAATCCGTTCTTTTTTAAAGTAATAGAATCATGGCCCTTAACTAGCTACATGGGAAGTGCATTGGATGTACANAAGATCAAAAATGTGTGTACAATCGATAGTTGTCGATAGAAGCGTTTCAGTAGCGCGGAAGAAAAATGGTAATCCGTTCTTTTTTAAAGTAATAGAATCATGGCCCTTAACTAGCTACATGGGGCGTGCATTGGATGNATCGATCGTTGAGAATTTAATCTTTCGTCAATTTTCGTCGCGATATCGTGAACGAACATTTTAATTGGTCAACAAGAATAACGTTTCTCTCACTCTCCTTTTCCGCTGAAAATTTTCCAAAAAAGTAGGAAACGAAACGAAAAAGCTTGCGAATAGGAAAGGTTAGTTTTTTTTTTGTTTCGCCGTTGGATATCACTACTCGCACCGATCGACACGTTTTCGAGCGAAACATCAGCACCACGTTAGAAAACGATTTCAACGACAATGTTTTCTTGCGGATCCGAATGCAAAGACTAAAAGTTCGACGAGGAGTCGCGCGTAGGTGCAACAGGTGGCCCATAAAGCGTGGACGTCCGTTTATCAAGAACGAACGAGTGCATTCGCATTGACTGATGGATGTTCAGGTTCATTGTAACGGTGTGACACGCGGTTCGTACGCATCGACCTTAAATACGAACGACAATGTACATCGAATTGTTTGAATTTCCACTGTCGACAAATTACTTTCGCGTAATACGTTCGTTCGTGGAAAGAAAGGTTGGAACGCGTCGATGCTTTACGATCGTTTCTTTCGAAGAGAACTGACCGAATTGAATCCGTTATGACGTATGTCCGTCAAAAAGCTGCCATAGGCGAGCAGCTCTTTTTGGGAAAGATACCGACGCGACGGAAAAAGACAGATCTATGGGTGGACAAAAGCCGGGGAGCGCGGTGGTATCTTAAATTATGAAACTGCAAGTTACATCTTGGTGGATTTACAGACAAGGTGGGCCCATCGAGGCTTTGCATCATAGTTCCGCGCTTGGCTTGTCCCAGGACGATAGTAAAAACTTTTACGTTCCTTATAATTATGGGTAATTCAGGGTAATTAACGAGGCTGCTCGGAGTCACGCTGGCAATTTTCTGAGTAATATTTCTGCGACGATAATATCGCGTTTTCCTACGCCACTGGTTTCTCGGTAAAAGAACCTGCTCGTTGTTCGCCCACTCGTAACTACACACCCTTTCCCTAGTCTTTCACCACCCTGGTATTCGTTAACCACCGCCGATCAACCTTCGCCATCGATGCGTTAACGATCATCGGATTGGAACAAAGGCTGTTCACTGTTTCCGTTCGATTTATTTCTCGATGAATGCAAGGCAACTTTGCGAGCAAAAGAGTTGTACGTGTAAAGAGGATCGTGACTGGTGAGTTTCACGGTACAGGTTAGACATCGTTCTCTAGGAGCGCACGAACGCGTTTCGCGTCACGATTATCAAAAATATTCAAAGAAATTCTCTCTCTCTCCTTTTCCGGACGTACCGTGTATTTCGAATACGAGGTGTACTCGGCAGATTTGCGAGGGATTCCGGCAAACTCTGTGGACGCACGAACGGCAATCTGCAGGGATCTTTTCCTCGAATTTATTTTATAGTTTCTGCTGGAAATGACGTCCCGTAACGAGACATAAATTCGAAAAGCCGTGGTAAACAGGGTCGTATGTAAGACGAGCGCACCGGTTGTTCCGCAGTTACGCGGTCTATTCGAGTTTACAACCTCGACGACAAATGGGGAATACGAAGGAGCATAACGTCGCGAGTCCCCGATTCCTTTTCAATCCGTTCCGTTGCGTTTCATCGAGGTGTAAGACGTTGAAAAGTTTCCTTCGAAACTTGTTCCGAATCGTTCGAACGCGTTGTTCGACCTTTTGTATCGTGGTTGGTCAGTTTTCGAAACGGTGGTAATCCCAGCGACGCGGTTCGCGATGCGTCCAAAAGGGTAGCTACCCTCTATCTTTTTCCTCGATCGCGTCTCATCTCCCATTGGACGCGTACTAAAAGCGCGTACCGAGCAAAATTCGGCTCTCTCTCTTTCGGTCTTTCCCTATTTCTTTCTCTCTGGCTCTAACCCTCCTCCTTCTCCTTCACCTTTGGGCAATGTGCTTTACTTGGTTTTGTCACGCTCGTGTCCGTGTTCGTACGTGCACGAATAAATACAGACGCCGAACGGGTACAGAGGCGATACAGAGACGATACAGAGGCGATACAGAGGCGATACAGAGGCGATACAGAGGCGCGGTCACACAGAGACGAACCGACACAAAGGTAACGAATCGGTGTGTAGCAGAGAGTTTACGTAGGAATGGAGCGGTGGTTGAGTCGAGTGTAGGGAGACAGCGGTCGAGGTGGGTTGGGAGCATGGTATGGTGGTATGGAAGTGTGGGGTTGCAGGGTTGTGGGACTGTGGGGGTGGCTGCCGGTGCTGCCGGTGCTGCTCGGTATAAGCCAGTGCGCGTCAATAACCGTCCATCAGATGTAATAGCTCCCCGAGACACATCGGTTGCATTTAAATGGCTGCTTAGCCGACTCTGTCTCGACGCCGACGTGGATCTATGGAATTCCATCAAGCTCTACGGGATCCCTTATCGTCCTAACCGGGTCGCCGCGTCTCGGTCCAAGCGATCCCAGACCCACGTTATTTTCTTTACGCGAGCGCACGCGCGCATAGTCGCCCGCTTCTTCCTATAGAGTGTACTTTCGCGGTTACTTTCTTGACTGTATCCTCGGGGAGCGGGTAACTCGGATCGCTAAAATATCTACCTCGTCTATACATGTATCTTATAGGTTCTTCGCGCTCGTTTAAAATCTGTTTTCGATTAGAACCAACTTAGTCTCGGATGTGATACGAATCGGTCGTACGAAACATTTTTGGGTCTGGTTCGGTGTTGAACGGATGGCGTTGTGCAGAGTTGCGGAAGGAACGTTGGATGGGAAGCGATTACGAGATCTCGTAGCAAGCGGTTGGCTAGGATTCGGCTCGGCTCGATTCGCGAGTGGAACGGTCACGAAGCGAAACGTCGAAGGAGTCAGGGTAACAAGCAGCGACACGGTCGAATCCGCTGACTCTGAGCTTTCTCGATTGGTTTCATCCGCGAACCTACGTGCTCGTCACAACAGTTCATTCTAGCTTTTTCCGACTCCTATCGACCCTCTCTTATTTCCGTTCTCCTTCCTTCGTCGCGATTCTTTTCTTCTCTTCTACCTTTTCGTCGTTTCGGTTTCAACAAGTTCGAATTTTCATCGGTCGGGTGTTTTACCGAACAGAAAAGGAAATGCAGGCTACGCGCTGGACCGTTGGGCGATTCGTAAGATGTCTGCCTCTTCGAAAAAGAACGATTTAATCGTTCTGCTTGTAAACTCGCTGCTCCTTAGTATTATATTCGTACATGTACCCTCTTCTCTATCTCGCTCTCGAGGTTGGCATCGCCCGTTGCGTCGCACTCTCTCTCTTCCTGGGTACCTCTCAGGCGGTGACTTAATCCCTCGCGGGCGTCGAGGCTGCAGGGGTTAGGCGTGCTCGTTTTGCCCGCGGCATTGCTGTAGAGTAGACGGAGCTGGTAGTGGCGGTGGCGAAGGCGGGGTGCGAGAGGGCAGCTACAGGCAAAAGGATCTGCATGGCGGCTCTACCGCGTCGCAAATCACTTAAACTGCGGCTGGTGGAGCTACGCGAGGGCAAGCTCGACTCTGGGGAAGGAGGAGGGTGGTGGATAGTCGAGGGTGCAGAGGATGGAGAAGGCGTACGAGGAACAGGGGCAGGAGGAGCTGGAGGTAGAGGTGGAGGGTGATTATAAGACCGCTCGGGGTTGCTGGCTAGCGAGGTAGTACCATCCGTTATGACTATAAATCTAAGATAACAATAACGTCCCCCTCACCCCGGAGCTTCGTTCTCTTCTCTCTCCCTCTGTCCATCTCTCTCTCTGACTCTCTTTTCTCTCTCTCTCTCTCTCTCTCTCCCCTTCCTTCACCCTCCCGCCATCGGTTCTCTCGCTCTCTATTTCCCTGTGGTGTTCCCTACTCCCTCTCCTTTCCAGCTCGTCTCTCTTTCTGTCCGTCCTTACGACTCTTCGTCTGTTCGCCGCTCGCTCACCCTATCTAACCGGTGGTCTAAACCCTGCAACCGTTTGTCCGGCCAGCATTAGTAGCGGCTCGCGAGCTGCTTGTTTTACGCACCATCGTTGAACGCAAGCGACTCTCGAACGCTAGTTCGCGTTGCGAGTGCGTCATCGCATCGTTGAATCGTAAACGTACACGTTTGTAGCTATTCCTTTCTCGGGTCGGTGGGTTTTAAATTCTTGAAAATTGCACCGAAAACTAAATTTTTGTCCCTCGAAAAGTCTCGATTCGAATCGCGTATGTTTTCGTTCGCGCGTTAAGCTTCTCTAAATTGATGCGCACCCGGACATCGTGGACGCTGTAGACGCTCTGGACCCTGTGGACCCTGTGGACGCTGTGGACGCTGTGGACGCGCACTTGTGCAACACACCTGTGAATTTATCGATATTAGCTCGAACATGGCCGATACAGCTGGCGCTAACCAAATGGAACCGAATTCAGACCATTATTTCGCTCGATACGTTCAAGGGAAAGGAGAAACGAGTAGAAAGACGGCTGTTTTTTCTTTTAACGAACACAGTCTCGGTGCCTTCCGTATATTAGATACGGCTTAGGCGAAGCGATCGTTGGGCGCGCGTCGTTTCGCCGTTAACAGCGGTGGTAGTAGGCGCAACGAGATAACGGTTTGGCTTTAACGTTTGTATCCGGTACGCTTTTAATTGGGCTTAATGCCGTAAACAGCGTGCGCGTTAATGAAAAGTACCTCGACGCGGCATTACTATTCGGTACATTAAGTCGCAAAATGAAATTCACAATCGATGACCACGCTGGACCGTCGGCGAAAGAGTAATAATGCATCGCGATAAATATGTATACGAGTTTATCGTAATAATGAGTTCACCGATTCCAGGTATAGAAAGAGCAAGAGAGAAAGGAAGAACGCGAGAGAGACAGAGAGAGAGAGAGAAACGTATAGGATGATGCGAACGGACGCGGTAGCTCGTCTCCGCATCGATACTCCCGGAGTAACAGGGATGGANACCGAATCAAGATTGCCAGTGATTCGTAGCGAATCGATCGTTGAGAATTTAATCTTCGANTAATGAAAAGTACCTCGACGCGGCATTACTATTCGGTACATTAAGTCGCAAAATGAAATTCACAATCGATGACCACGCTGGACCGTCGGCGAAAGAGTAATAATGCATCGCGATAAATATGTATACGAGTTTATCGTAATAATGAGTTCACCGATTCCAGGTATAGAAAGAGCAAGAGAGAAAGGAAGAACGCGAGAGAGACAGAGAGAGAGAGAGAAACGTATAGGATGATGCGAACGGACGCGGTAGCTCGTCTCCGCATCGATACTCCCGGAGTAACAGGGATGGAAGAAGAGGAGAGAGACGGATATAGAGACAGATAGAGAGAGAGAGAGAAAGAGAGAGGGGGAGAGAGAAAGAGAAAGAGAGCAGAAGGCAGATAAAGGAAACGATACTAGCGCGTATGTGCGTACAGGGAGTAGGTTGGAGGGTGGAAACGGGGCGGTAGGATAGAGGAGAATGGCAGTGCCGGCGGAGGCGGCAGTAGCGACAGCAACGGTAGGGGTGGCTAAAGTTGGTTATTTTATTGGAAATTTTGGCGAGGTCACGCTCGAATTTGTGAATCGCGACTGTTCGATTGCTTTCAAAGGTAAATTAATATCGCGCCATGAACACGTGCCCATCCGATGCACTGATGAGCTTAATGAGAACGGAAGTAAAGAGCCGTGGATAAATGTTACTTTGATCAGCAACTAATTGGACTCCCGGGCAAAACACTAATTGTCGATGAGCTCAAAAGCCAGGGACGAACATAACTCGTTGAATTGATTTTGGTAGAAGTCATATCCAATAATTTTAAACGATGCGTCGCCGACGATACGGTCGATCTTTGCCAAATCTCATGGCCACCGGACGCTGCTCGAGTTTCGTTGAAGCGAAGCCGAACCGAGGGTCCTGTCTGGAGCCGGAGAACGTACGACGGACTCGCGGCAAGCAAACGGCCGGAAAGAGCAGACAGTGTTCGCAACGTGTCCGTCCAGTAGCAATAAGGGAAATCGAGGAATGAAGAGCCGTTTTGGTACATCTGCCGCTGCGTCGTTCATCACGGCCGCAACGGGGCTAGCTAATACACGTATAATTACTCCTTTCTGAGATTTATTTTAACTAGCTCCTCTATATCTTCCTTCCCCTAACGAGCGTGACTCCGATTTACCTCGAATCGTTACGTTCTCTCCTTTTACGGTGCGAAGATGTAACGAATTCTCAAAACAAAGAAGCCATCGTGTCTACGAACGAAGAAAAAGGAAGATCGAATGGACCGATAATGCCTAAAGAGAAAGACGAGGGGAAGGAAAGAAAGGGACGCGCGAGGGAGAAAAGGACACTGTTCGTTAGGATAGTTGGTCGTCGGTGTGGCGCAACTCGCACGCTCCATTAACTCGTTCATAGGCGATCTAACGTCGTGGCGTTGTCTCACACCCCATAAGCCGGCAGTAAATCAGCTCTAGCACTCGCCTTACCACCTTCCTCTCTCGCGCTTTGCCGTTTGGGTTTCTCTAGGTTGGAAACGACGGCGGCAAACCCGAAACTCAAGCCAAACGTAGGAACGAGCAGCTAGCTTGGCGGAGTAGGGGGTGGTACCGACGATGCCGACAGTGCCGGTGTAAGATCGCTCGCGAATCCGTAATCGCTGTAAACCCAAGGACTTAGACGGTCGAAACCGCGGATCCTCTCTCTATCGTGAGCGCAAGCACGCGCTCGTACCGATGCACACACATATAGACGCGTGTACACACGAAGACGCACAGGGTTGCTTCATTCAGTGCCTGGCAATCTGTATTAGCTTTCTCGTGTAGCCGAGAGAACGTACGAGAGGGGAATTGGTGGTCGCCTCTAGCCTAAATCTATATTTCTACCTCCCATAACCCGTATCTGTTCATCTGCTACCACCGAGCTAACGGTGGCAGAAACGTTTCGCGCAACCTTCCCACCCGTAACATCCCCTGTACTTGCCCCTTCCTCTACCGCGTTTCGCTCTTCTCCTTCGCTTCCCTTTGCCTCCCTTTGCTCTCGTCTCCCTCGTCTCTCTCGTCTCGCATCTCGCATCTCGCATCTCGCATCTTCCTCTCACTCGACCTCCGACGTTTCGAACTCGCTTCTCGCCGACAACAAATCCTCGCGTGGTGTTCCTACGGACCAGCGCGGCGCGACGGCACGAGCACATTTTCCTGAAATACGACGTCCCCGGGAGCATAAACGCCGTTACTATTCCCACAAGTTGTAACTGGTGTTAATTATTGACTTGATACGCGTACATGTGTCCGTGTGTTTACGCACGCAGATGTAGTTCTGTGTGCGTCTATACGTTTACACGCGCGGAACAAGGGGAGGCACAGGGAATACGAAGGAAGATACAGAAGGTGTTTCTGTGCGCGTGTACCACGAAAACGACGCGGAAGGGGACAGAGAGAGAGAGAGAGAGAGAGAGAGAGGGAGAGGGGAAGAGAGCGTAAGGAGGTAGATGAGATTGTACAGGCTGGTGTTACTTGCGCAACGTTACCTGCCGATATCCGATTATCGCTTGCTTTTGCTACGATAACTTGCAAACAATTAAACATCGGTGCTCTTTTTTTTTTCAAAGAAAGGGTACGGATCTATGGATCGAAGGAGGTTACGTTGAAACTTAGGACCGAGAGATCTTCGATCTTTCTAAGTCGTTATCGAAAGATGTTCGTCTTTAAGCGTAGAGAACTCGCAAACGGTATGATCCGATACATAGATTTCTTCTTTCGAGGATCGGTAAAAGCTGATCTCACAGGGCCGATCGTAAAAAGCAACTCGTCCGTCGTTCCGATTTGTTTCTCGAAAGGAAAGTTCTAAGCAGGCGTACCGTGTATATGGAACAGCCTCGGTTACGCGTTTCGTGCAATCGTAGGAAGCATCCGACTAAATTGAAAGTTCCGTCTGAGAGGGAAATACATTTGTAAATGAAACAGTCATGAACGTATGCCCCGGCAGCCTGCGGCTATTCAATCTAACCGGGGTACAAAGCTAATAGAAATTCTACGTCTCTCGCATAAAGGAAACCGTGAAATAAAATCGAATGTGCATCCCCTTGCACGGATTACCAATAAGTTGAACGTCCGATGGTTGGATGTTCACCGAAGATCGTGCCGGTATCCACGAAATCAACTTACGATTCTCAGCTTCTTTGGTCGCTGCTTCGCTTTTCGTATCCAAATTCGAAATCGCTTGCTCTCTCGATGAAGAAGAATCGTTACATATATGATCGGCAACAATTAACTTGACGATCCGATCGATGAAATGGCTTATGGCGATAGCGAACGAAGGACGACTGAGATATAAATAGAATTTCCATGGTAGAACAGCACAAGTCCACTAGGATAATTCATGGTTAAACCGTTAATTTGAACCTTGTTCGCTCTGTCAATTCAAAGTACATTTAAAAGGATTCGAGGGATGAGGTGTGTGAAGTGAAGTATACGGAAATACAGAAGGAACGAGTGACGCGGGAATAAAATAGACGGAGAGAGGAAGAGAGAGAGAGAGAGAGAGGGAGACAGAGAGGAAAAGAAAGAGATTGTAGCGAATGGAAGAAGAGAGAATCGGAGTAGACGAAAGACGGTGAATCTAGGCTTGAGAAACGAGGGACGAGAGACGAAAAGAGCGAGGAGAGTAACGTTTTCCTGGCCGTGACACTGCTACGACGACGCTTGGTTCTCGAGCTTTTTACCCTCGCTGTCGGTGACATATTTCTTGATTTTCAGAACAATACGACCATAAAGCAACGAAAGCGTGTAAGAGTGCGTGGCTAGCAAAGTATATGCACCTTCTGTGCGGTAAATAGCGAAAAGTAACGAGAGCAATCGGTTAATTCGAAATGCGTGTCGCGTACAGCTGGGTTTCGGGACACTCTTCTTTCTCGAGCTGGTTCAGGTCGAGCGGAAAGATTTGCAAAATTTTCCCGACGTCGTGAAACCTACGGACGTGCGCTAGTTTTTTTCGCGTTCGTTTCGGACAGCTTTTACGGATATTCGGCGAGCTCTGATTATTCGCCGACTTTTGACTCCAACGAACCAACGAATAGATCGAGTTTTCGCGAATTAAAATATAAAATAGTTCGATACGTATCGAATCAATTTTTTAACTCTGCTTAAGGAGCACGAAACTGTGAATCGTTCTTTTATCGCGCTCCCTCGGCGAGAGCAATAGGAATACCAGAGCTGTTTAAATGACGGGGGATGTGAGAACAGAAAGGAGAAAGATTGGGAGGTCAGAAGATATTGGCACGAGAGAAAACCGAGAAAGGGAGAACGACAGACGTTTATTCCTGGCCAGACCGCGGACGATTCCAGCAATAAGAGGCTTCTGCTGGCGAAGGGATGAATCGCCGGGAGATGATTATTTCGTGGCTCACCGGGATTGAATCCGCGTTGAAGGGTGCTCGACGTGGCGCGGTCAGGCCAGTCTTGCGAGAACGGAAGATCGTCGATTCGGTCTTTCATCGGACGCGACCTTCCAATATCATCTCCAACGCTATTTCGATCAACAACGTTACCGTCGCTGCCATTGCCACTCTCGTCGCCACTGGAATAACCGCAATCAGCTCTACCTATCCGTTCTCGACGTCGTTGATCTCGCTATCTGTACCTTTGAATAATTTTTCTTTCTTTCTTTCTGTTTTTTTTTTTTTTTTTTCTTTTTTTTTAAATCGCGATACAAATTTATGCCGACCGTAGCGTACATTTAAAAGAAAACCCAATGATGGCGGTGATAAAAGAGTATACAAATAGGGGTAGGTAGTAAGAGAAAGAGAAAGCAAAGAAGCTTATTCCACGAGCTTATTCCAGCTGTTGAATCAGCGAGTTAAAGTGTCGGCATTACGGGAGAATTTAATCGTAATGAGAAATCGTGTTTCCAGTCGCTGGCATGAAGCAGTCTGTAAGATCGAGAGACACGGTGCGATTCTATTTAGCGGTGCGTCGTTTGACGGGGTTTATTGGGGGTGCAACAGGTCGGGTTAGAGTAGAGTGTGTTCTCTCACCACCATCATTAGTCAACGTCACCACCCGAGTCTCTCTCTTCCTCTTCGTCCTCCTCTCTCCATCTCTCTCCCTCTCTTTCTCTGTCTCTCTTCCTGGTATATCACTCTTTCTCTTTCCTATCTCATGTTTCTCACGCGCGCTTGTTACCTATCTTCTTCGTTCGTTCGCTGGTTCGTACGTCTACCAGTTGGCTAGCTGGTTGACTGCTTACCTACCCTTTCCTCTATCCATTACTAGCGTAACGTCAAGTATTAAATCGTTCAACGCGTATATCGCGTGGTCGTGTGCAGGGATCAAACTCGAGATAAGAGCAACGATCGATCGACGATGCAAGGTTTTAGAAAGAACGCGCAACGGATTACTCGGCGCGGAAGGGAATGTACTTTGCGAAAGGCGTAAAGCGTAAGTAAAGTCTGAAAAGTAGGAACGATGAAACGGTACGCGTGTTTGGAAACATGATTCCGCGATTCGCTGAAAAAGAAGCAGGTAGCGCGCTGGAATGTCTCGCGATAGTAGCAGGATTGCTAAACTGTACTGCAAGCATAGTCGCGCTTGAATACCAGGTAACAAAACGAAGCAGGCTGCCTCTCCTTCGTGTCGGATCGCGTAATCCCGGCAGGATCATCCCATTGTTGTTAGCCCGCGTGTGGATAGGAGCTTTGTAGTTTCACGAGCAGAAGCCACGTTGCCGCACCTTTTCCCTACCTTCTATTTCCTGTTTCTCCAGTTCCAGCAGAGGGGCATTCTCTCTGTCTCAGTAAGTATAATCTCTTTCCAACAAATCCACCACCTCGTTTAGTGCCGCACCGAGGATTAGCAGAAAAGCCTTCTTCTTGCGTCGGGTGTAACGCGCCTGACCGCGCTTACCGTGTACGGAGTGCAGCGTGTGTTCCCGCTATATCATGTAAGCTTTCTCGCGCGTGTAGAACCGCGTCTATTCGGTCAGTCGTAGTTACTTTCAACTTATCCTACACCTTGTGGAGCGTAGACGCGTTCGGTTGTGAATAATTACAGGTGTCCGATACGCGTCCGAGAAGTCGAGAAGTCGAGAAGTCGAGAAGTCGAGAAGTCGAGAAGTCGAGTAATTGTAACGCGTTTGAACTGGCCACGAATCGAGCCAGCTCCGGCCGCGGGAAGGTTGAAAGCCGCTGTCAACATCTCTCAGTGGGCAGCGCTGTCTAGTCTGTAAACCTTGTTATCAACCACCGGCCATTAGGGGTCCAAGGCGACAAAATGCCGAGCAAAGTGCCATCTTTCCCAAACAATTACGGTTCACGTTGTCGATGATGCTACCGCGTGCGCGTACCTTCCTTATCCGCTTGCTCGAATTATCAACGCGGGGCGATTAACGACTTAAATCGTGCATGTCACGGTAACGCTTTCTTCGCGAGCACAGGATTAAAACGCGTTTAAAAGAATGCGTCGTTAAAAGCGCGAACGAACCACGTAATGATTTAATGGCTGGTAGGGAGAAAATAGAAAGAGGACGATGAGGAAAGACGAAGGGAGACTACGCGAGAAAGGTAGCATTTCTAGGGTATACGACGAGACATAATTTTATCGATCGTCGTTCGTTCGTATCCAAGCATCCGTTTTAGACGGTCGAACCAACGTCTCTTTTATACTCTTTTATTGGTTAAAGTCGAATCGGTAGGACCAGACGGCGGTGACGAGCGGCTGTTGTTTTCGCATAAAAAAATTGGTAAAGTGGAAGTACAAATCATCGAACGAGTACCGGTTATTTGGAAATGTTGGACCAACCAAAAGAGAAGGGTATAAACGGGTGGCTGGCGGGATCGAGGGAGGAACCGGGGATGGAGGGAACAGCATTTGCCGTAACAAAATGCGAAGCGCTGCACGCGTTAATTCCCGTCCATAAAAGCCATCGACAAATCAAACCTTCGACGTGATTCACTGCTGGCATAAATACAACTAGATCAGCGTGTGTACGAGGAACGTGGTATGAGCGATGGGTCGACAGCCGTTTACCTCTTCCCCCGCTCTTTCGCCGCTTCCTCATCCTCCGTCTCTACCACCGCCACCATCGCAACCGCCGCCGCTACTGCCGCCGCTACTGCACCCGCTACCGCCACTGCCTTTTTCTCTCTTTCTCTCTTTCTCTCTTTCTCTCACACCATAGCTGTCCCCTTTTTCCGAAGCGCACGCCACCGTCGCCGCCGCTGCTATTGCTACCAACCGCGAACGTGTTACGGCTGCCGCCAAATCGTTATGTCCCACTTTTGTATTTTCCTAGTCTCGTTACCGATTCCAACGTACGACGATGCGTTTTCCGTACATTTTCCCTCTAATGAGTTGAATCGAAAGCCGTTTCGATCTCTCTTCTCTTTCTCTTTCCAACCTATTCTCAATAACAACGACTCTTCATTTTCAAGACGTTTATCTCGGTTCGTTCTCTTCGGTTTGCGAGTTTCGATATTCCAGTTGTTGGAAAAGAAGCGTCAGATATCGTAGAACGGAAAAGAAGTTGTAGTTATTGTCGGTCACGGCGCATACGAAGCGTGTACGAGAGGACGAGAAATCGGAAAATCGAAGGAACGAGACGTCGATGTTGGTATGAAAAAGACGAAAGGAACGGCAACGATATCGCATCGTTTAGAATATGATATTTGGGCCGAACAAACTTGGCGACCGCGTGTTCGACTTCCATTCGGCGAATCAACGCCGAATGACGACGGCTTTGCGGAGGGATATAAAATAATCGATGTCGCGTCAGTTTCGATCGAATCGTGGAACCATTCCACTAGCCACTAGCCGTCGTCCGACAGCCGACACCCGATACCGGACACCGGACACCCAGCCACCCCACGGCACTCGGCACTCGGCACTCGCCACCGGTAGCCAGTATCCCAGAACCGTGAACAGGTCACCACCCCCTACCCTCCCACCTTTCGCGAATAGTTCTCTGGTATAATATGCGGTGTTCACGATGATTTATAGACGCGTGATATTTCGATACAATGGCAGTAACGGTGTTGGTACCGGAGACAGTACGGAAAAGGTACGCAGAGGGTACCCGGATAGGAAAGGGTGAGGATGGGAACCGAGAGGCCGTGATACACCGGAGGGGGTGGAAGGGATGGAAGCGATGGAAGCGAGCGGAAAGAGAAAGGGTGGTTTCAAGCTGAGAAGTTAGCATTGTACGTCGAGCTCGTAGAACGAATGTCCGCGTTTCTTGCGGCACAGACTCTATCACGGTGCTCCATACACAGCTCGGCTGCTTCGAATCGTCAGGGAAGCGGCGGAGGGAGCGGAACGGTAAAAGAGGGAGTCTGTTCACTTATCTCGCAGCCCGTAAATAATAAAAATATAGACATTACGCGACCGTATATCAAGCGAGCGTGTTTGGTTCGTTTTACGTTTAAGATAAATTCAGCTACCGCGACGTCGTCCTCCCGAAGCTTGCCCGAGGGAACGAATTAGAAGAGAAAACGAATGGAAAAACGAGCAACCTCGTTTCTTTCTTGCTGTATATTCCTTTCCGGCATAATCGTTTCGCGACGAGCAAGCGCGTCGAATACGTTAGCCGGTAGCAGCGCGTCACCGAACGAGACGACTGTCGTTGAATCGGTCGAAAAGCATTTCCATACGTATCGACCGACTCGGCCGGTCGCAGGATCTCGCGTTCAGAGAGGTTTCTTTTTTCTTTTCTTCTCCATCATCGATGGACGATTCTTGCGTACCGTGTTACGTTCCGATGCTATATCTACCGATATACGTATTATAAATACACGCATGGTGTCTCCGAACGAGAGGTACGCCGCGTTGCACGGTTAAAAGACAAGATCGTCGGGACGTCCGCGCGGCAAAGGCATCGGCACTCCACAGCCGCTTTATAAACTATTCCTGTTGTCTCCTTGGGTATTATTCCGAGTGCTGATTTATAGGCGCCATTAATTAACGGGAGCGCCTTTATTCGGACGAAAGGGATGGACCTATTGCTCACCGGTTAGACGCCAATTCAGTGCCATTGTTCTTGCGTCGTTTGCACACGTACGTACGCACACGGACACAATCTCGGAAGCAGAGCGTACGAATACGACGATAATTTTTCGCCGGTGAAATAAAGTCGGGAAAAGCGCGAGCGTTGGAGAAAAGGCCGGTTGAAGAGGGCAAAAGAAAGAAAAGAGGGAGAATAGAGGAAGTCCGAAGTGGGCGTGCTCGCAAACACGGTGAGAAATATTTTTCCACTCGCGAAACAGCATCACCTTGTCCTCTTTTGTTCGGAGCCACGTTCGAGAGTCTCGTCCGAGCCTCTGCCTTCTCTTCGCGCTTTCCTCGGTTTGTCGTTCAGCCTCTGCTACATCTAAGCGGACTATTTTAAGCGGATAACAACGAGAAAGTAGAAGAACTGTAACAGCGACGGCAACGTACGCTGGTACCAATCGACCGTGATCGTCGCGGTCAGCTTCGGAAACGGCAGACACGCGTAAACTGGGTACGAGCGAGCCTGATTATTTTTAATGCCTCGACGATATCGAGCGCTGTGTCGTAACTCGTCGATCATTTTTCTGTCAACGATATCAGCGGTGCCACGTATCAGCCGATATAATGATAGCTCGCTGAAATTTTCAGCGCATTATTCGAGACGCAACACATGCTCGTTGTATCGCGTAATTCGTCCGGATCGGTGGTTGACAGGTGACAGGTGTGACGCGGGTCAGCGCGTGACATCTGTCAACTGTGAATGTTTCAAGCGACGACGGTGACGTCCACGGTGTTCCGAACGCTGGCTGACGTTGTTATCGCGTCGACGCTACCGGTCGATCTAATGAGCTCGGATGCGCTAGAACCCCAGAGAACGATCGGAAGAAACGTTTCGAGCGGAGACGGATCGAAATCAGCGCGACGGGACGTCTTGCAGCTACAACTTCTTCTTGCCGACGCGACGAAACCTCGATACGCAGCTCTCGGACCGAACGATAGACTGCCAAGAATCAACGTAGTTTCGTAAGATCGTGCACGGGACGTTGTAAACGCTTCAGATTAGACCAAACCGTGAGCAGAGAAATGGAAAAGGAGAGTCGTAGAGAGGAGAGCAGGGGTTAGGAGGGGAAAGAACGAGAGAGTCGTTATTTGTCACGGTAAGCGGCCTTTCTCGCAGTATTATTTCCCGCAAAGTGTTATTAACTGCTCTCATATTTCGCCTTTTTCTACCGCTCTCTTGTTTCTCTTTTTTCCCTTTCGTTCTGTCGCTACTCCCTTTTTGTTTTTAATCGTTAATAGCACCCGTTCATTTCGGCGCTTAGCCACGACTGTCACGCGTAGTTATTTAGCTGAAATATCAGTGGTAGAAACATTATGGTTTTCAACGAATACGAAAACCGGAGGCTGGCCGAACACGGTAAAACACGTAATAAAGCGCAGAATGGCTCTATTCTGTACGCGCGATTCGCTCTATTCGCTCTATTCGCTCTATTCCCTCTGTTCCCTCTATTCCCTCTATTCCCTCTATTCTCGAACAGGTGTCATTTTTCCTACCTTACACACGTCGCCATCGTTTACCCTTATTCCTACTGTCATCGTTACATTTAGTTTTGCAAGACTGTTCCTGTAAGTTCGTCCAGTTTATAGTATCTTTGTTGTATCGCGTATCTTTGGACGCCTATCGGTCCAAAGATGCGTTTCGCAATGCATCTTTGGAGATTCGAGCATCGTTTCGTTCCTGCATCGATGTAATCGGTACAAGGTTGTGGCATTTACGTAACGTTCTACCTCGTGGGCATTTGTACCAATAAAAAGAGAGGCACCTATAAAAATACTCCGTGACCGTTGTGTACCGGTGTAGGTGGATAAGGGGTGGCCAACGTAGCGGACTGAAATCGACATGACCGGTCGGCACAAAATTTATTTATTATTTTTGTCGTGCAATTTTGTATCGTGCCCAACTGCGGTGAAATTAAATTATTATTTTGCCGGTATAAATCATCGGTTCGTTGAGTAGGAGGGGTGAAAGCAGTGGGAGAGGGGTAGAAAGGGGGGAGGGTGGTTTCGATGGAAGTGAGTGAGTAAGAGGAGAAAGGGTGAGCGAGCGAGCGAGCGAAAGAGAGAGAGAACATCCGTTCGCTTTAAATCCCCGCAAATGAATATTTATATTTTCCATTGAATTACTCTTTCGGGGCGGCATAATACGCGTGAAATTGAAATATATTCGATAAATTATTTTATCGAGTAGCGGCACGACTAATCGGTGCTGTATACCGCGGAAAATTTTGGTATTGTCGGTGAAAATCAAACTTTGCGGAGACCGAATCGTATTTAAGCCTCGTAGATAACAACGAGATACTTTGGATTTAGTAGTCGAATATACCCACGTAATCTACATTTTCCCCAAGATCGAACGTTTACGCGGCTGACGCGAAGAAGGTATCGAGGAATAATTTACGAACGATATGGTATTACAAACATGGTCGGTCGAATTGGAACGACCGCGACAAACTTTGCGCGATCAACGCAACGATTCGGACGACGCGGCGAGGCGCGGTGGCTAGGCGAGTTTCTGTCGGGCGGAAAGTTTCTTCAAAGAATCCTGCATGCATAAATAGATGGTACGATTTTGTTTTTCCGCTGGCGGTTAGCGTGCGACGAATCGCGTTCGTTCTCTCGAAACAATCGCAATGCGGTTCGATCGACGTTTATACGCGCGAGAATGATTGCAGTTCGTAACTCCGTGTAAAAGCCCATTTCGCGATTTCGTAATTCGAAATAATTATTGGTGCGCATTGCGACGGCCATTATCGCGGACAAACAGTTTTATATCGTAAACAGACGCCATTAACAAAGAAGAATTGTTCGGTGGTTTCGATGTGCTCAGCAACAAAAGCACGGTCAGATTACACGTACCACCGATGTAACTGTCGTAATAACGAACTGCGTGGATTAATTTCGCAACAAGCATTGCGGTTCGCAAAATCCACAGTTTAATCTGTAGTCACCGTTACCGCGGTGAGACAATCGGGCGTGCTGCGATTCGTTCGCACACCGTCGGTGTTCCGTCGTTCGTCGTTTGACAATCGTGGATGGACCGATTTATGCTCTAATCTCGAAACATTATAGGCGTTTCGCGTTTAGACTATCTGTAAAACAGACACCAGAAGCAACACTGCCAGATCGGACGCTCGGTATCGAGAAATTCGTGCGGGGACGATCCGAGGTCAGGCATGGTAAAAGACGCGTAGACGATAGATCGATTTAACGATAGTACGAACAGGGAATGGAAGGAAACGGATGACGCGACAACAGAAGAGAAACACATGTACGAGAACTATCGGTATTTGCAATTAGGTTAAATTAACATACGCTTGCATACTTTGTACAGAAGCGAGAAACTGCGAATCGCGTGAAAGACGTCAGATAGAGGGAGAAATAGAGAGACAGAGAGAGAGAGAGAGAGAGAGGCGGGGGTATAGAGAGAGAGGGAGAGAGAGAGAGAGAGAGTGATGAAGAGCGAAATAGGGGAGAGAAGCGAAACCGTAGCGAGGGAGCGGAGTAAGGTGAGTTAAGCGTTTAATAAGCTTAATCACACGACAGATCTGTGAGATACAACTTGCTTCGCCTCCGTAGCGAAGCTGCAGCCAACCGGCAACCCTTTCTGCCTGTCCCCCTTCTCTCGATGTTTCTCTTCTATGCATGCCACCCTCGCTTCGGTTCACCTCCTCCCTGCTGTACCATCTGCTGTTACTATTTTACCGGCGGTTCTACGAATGTACGAGTCTCGCAGCACTCGCCACCCGTTCCACCGCACGATCCGCCACCCGTTTCACCGCCCAAACCACCCTGTCCACCCGGTCCACTCGGTCCACTCGGTCCAGCTCGGTCCTATTAACGGAAAACTGTTTATTGCCAGCGAATAACGGATCCACGGGGATTACGCGTGGATCGCTACTCTTTATCATGCTTGACGATCTCTCGCGACGATCGCACGCGGTGAAAATTTCAAATCGGCTTCAAATTTCTTTTTCGAAGTTTGATGTCGTTTCGAAAAGTCGCCTGCGTTCCTGTCTCTTCCCGTTTTATTCTTCCCAACAGTTTTTAACCCTGTCCGAACGAAAATGGAAATAGGACGAATCAGCGTTCGGCGATCCTGCGATCCAGCGATTCACAGATTCTAACGAATAGTTTGCCAACATTGATCATACAGCGATAACGTTGTCGGTGGTTCCCTTTAACGTTGTTACGCCGAACAATGAACAGAATCGTGCAGAATTCCAGCCGAAATTGCATCCAAAAGCAACGGGGCCTCCTTGAATGGGGGCGATCGATGCGTCTCGCGAAGTCGAGGATTATTCAAAGAACGCAAACAGCACTGCCGTGTTCGCTCCAACACCGATCGATCTTCTTTAAGAATACCGACAAAGATATCCGGACGAAGTTAATCGCTGAGTACGCGCAACGGGCATCGTGTAACGCGATGGATTTTAACTCGAGTATCCTAGTTCTTCTCGTATCTCTGTACGAGCATCGAAAGACGGAAAATGGAAAACGGAAAACGGAAAATGGGTGGAATACGTTGCGGAGTGGCGTTAAGGCGACGGTATTAAAGCAAAGGTGGACGTTTCAAAGGTTTTCCAAAGCTTTCGTTTCAGTCGCGATGGGACGGTACGCGCGATTAGATCGTCCACCGTGAGATAATTGAGGAAGACTGTCCTACGAAAATCCTCGTCTCTTGGTTTTCCCTCGGTTTAACCAGCCTCGTCTGGCCCCTCTTCTCAGAATATGAATATTTAACGAGCTACAAAAGCCGCGGACGCGAAAGACGTCTTTCTTCTCTGCGCGAAGTTCCCAAGAGACGCACCGATTATCCGAAAATTATCGAGGTTCCTCACCGGCTATCGGTTGGCATCTCACCGGAAAGGAAACGGATCTTTTGTCCGACGTTCGATACGCGAATGATCGATGTCGAAGTGGAACGTGTCCGTGACTCTAATTTAGATGGAAAAAATTGAAAAAGGAAACGAAAACTTGTACGTTTCGCAAGACGAATGCTTTCGATATTATGTATTTAGGTTCGAGGGATGATGCGCGAATGTGTAGGGTGGAGAGAGAGAGAGAGAGAGAGAGAGAGAGAGAGAGAGAGAGAGAACGCTGGTCACACGAGAACCACGTCGAACACGCGACGCTTTCGATGCGCATGCAAGTGCGGTGGAGAAACGCGAATCGGTGGAGGGTGATTCGAAGGTGGGTGGCGAACGATCGCGAACGATGGTGAACGGCGGTGGTTCATGGTCGAAGGGCCGGACGGTCGGACGGGCCGCGACGGGTCGCGACGGGTCGCGACGGGCCGATGGGCCGGTGGATAGAACGTGCATGCTCGCATAAGTGCACTGGCCTCGCGTGGAAGGTGGCGAGGGTGGTGGCGGCTCGCGTGCATAACGGGCGAGCAGCATTGATACGGCCGGATCACAGCTACCGGACCAATGTATTTTACTGCCCCGAGGCTTAGCGCTATCGAAGCACGCAGTCACCCGCCATCACTCCGCGTACGACTATGTAGTGACGGTAATAGTCACTATATCATTGGCTCTTGGTAATACCCTGGCTGCTGGCGGTGCTGCTGATGCTTCCCTTCGCTCCCCCCTTCCTCCTCCTCCCGCCCCCATCCACAACTCTCGTCGTCCCACTCTCCCCTACCACTTTTCATTCCCCTTCGATCGCCATCCTCGCCTCCTCACCCTTCTCTTCTGCTGGCGCGTAATGTTCGAAATGAAAATGAATGTATTTCGGATAGCGATAAATACCGCAGCGATTCGGTTGCGTCGCACCCGATCCTCGCCCACCTTTGCGCCACTTTCCTCCTAGCTTTAAACGACGATACTTCAAACATACACCCCCTTCCTTCGAAAACGTGGATACCCGTGTCTCGTCGAAACTTTTCTTTTTCGTGTTTTCGATTCTTTTGTTCGACTCTGAGTAATTCTTATAACGCGACGGTGACACGTACGCTCTTTCTCTTCTTATTTCTCACGCTCTGTCTTTTTCAAGAGTCCGTTCTGGCAAGCCGTCTTCCCTTAATTTATGCGGACGAGCCACTTTCCGTTTCCAAAGAGGATCTGTCGCAGGCGATGTAAAGGTCGACCGGAGAAAACGGAAGAGAGAAGGAGCAACGCGGTAGGAAGGAACGTTTAGCCGTAGTAAAAGGGTGACGGTGTACGCGCGTGGTTGGTATCTAGATATCCGTCGCGACCTCGCGATGGCTCGCTAAATCTAGCGTCAATGCGGCCCACCGACGTTGTTCTAAATCAACCCGTGCCGACTAGTTCTTATTCGACGCGTCGTCTCCGTCTCTATCTTCGTTTCCGTTTTCTACGACCCTCGCGTCATCGTTGATAAACGCGGATGTACGCTTACCTGTACACGCGTATGTCGTCTCGTAAACGATACGCAGAATTTTCGCACGAAACCGCAAGCAAGTGTGTAAACAGTGCAATAACAACGAAATACTCGACGAAGAACAGAGGCACAGAAATAAAACTAGCGATACACCGGTGTCATGGATCGGCGTTGATACCGATGTCGATCCAGCGAGTTTCAGTCTCGACCTCCATCCTCGGTCGCGGCTTTGGATCCTGGATGGGNCGATAAATACCGCAGCGATTCGGTTGCGTCGCACCCGATCCTCGCCCACCTTTGCGCCACTTTCCTCCTAGCTTTAAACGACGATACTTCAAACATACACCCCCTTCCTTCGAAAACGTGGATACCCGTGTCTCGTCGAAACTTTTCTTTTTCGTGTTTTCGATTCTTTTGTTCGACTCTGAGTAATTCTTATAACGCGACGGTGACACGTACGCTCTTTCTCTTCTTATTTCTCACGCTCTGTCTTTTTCAAGAGTCCGTTCTGGCAAGCCGTCTTCCCTTAATTTATGCGGACGAGCCACTTTCCGTTTCCAAAGAGGATCTGTCGCAGGCGATGTAAAGGTCGNTGGCTCGCTAAATCTGACGCTGCGCGTTCGATGCGGCCCACCGACGTTGTTCTAAATCAACCCGTGCCGACTAGTTCTTATTCGACGCGTCGTCTCCGTCTCTATCTTCGTTTCCGTTTTCTACGACCCTCGCGTCATCGTTGATAAACGCGGATGTACGCTTACCTGTACACACGTATGTCGTCTCGTAAACGATACGCAGAATTTTCGCACGAAACCGCAAGCAAGTGTGTAAACAGTGCAATAACAACGAAATACTCGACGAAGAACAGAGGCACAGAAATAAAACTAGCGATACACCGGTGTCATGGATCGGCGTTGATACCGATGTCGATCCAGCGAGTTTCAGTCTCGACCTCCATCCTCGGTCGCGGCTTTGGATCCTGGATGGGGGAGATTGATCCGAGGTAGCATTACTTCTGGTTAGCCTCCGAGCGACGCGCTGTTAGTCTTCATTCCTCCTCTCTCTCTTTCTATCTCTCTCTCTCTTTCACCCCTTCTCACCCCTCTGTCCATTCAATCCTTTCTGTCTTTATCTCTCTCTCTCTTCTTCTCGTAACCAGCCGCAAACTCCGGCTCCTCACTTGATTGCGTCTAGTTAGAGCCACGCCAGACCCATCAGTCGTCCGCCGTGCTCGTTCTACCACGATTATTTGTCTTTCCATTTTAAGAGTCTGAAAAGATGCGAGTCACAATCGTGAACATGGGATCACCGTGTTCTTGATCGGCCGAGTTTAAGAATCGGCGTGGAAGGGCTTACGGTTACAGGGAACCAGTTTTCGTTATTAAGTTCGTAGAAAATAGGATGGTTGGTAGTTATTTTGGTACGAAATCCTCGTAGGATAAAAAGAACTGGCGATCATGACTCGTCGATGCGGTTAAACGACAGGTACCGGAGAGGGAATCGCGAGCGAAGAAAAGCGGCAGAGGGGTTTTCTTCGCGTCGGAAAGTGAATACGGTTGTACGGTATAAACGCAGGCTTGAACGTACATACGTATACGTCTGGTCTGGGTGTACGGCACGTGAAATCCGATCGTAATTTTAGCCACACCGCGCCTGCCGTACCTGCTAATCCATTCATACGCTCTCCGAGTCCTCTCCTCTCTTTCCCTCTCCCGTTCTCATTCTCATTCTCGCATTCGCTATCTAGCGCTCCTGCCTCTACTCTTTCCCTCGCCATTGGTGCGGCGATGTACACACCAGGTCGGATATATCGGCCGGTATTTCAGCCGCCATGCGGAGGTAATGGATTCAGAAACGCGGCGGACACCGCGCGCCCCGTGTTAATAACAATCCATACTTATTGCCCGCATATTTTACCGATCCCCCCGCACCCTGCCGCTTGCTACCGACTATATTACAACATATGGAGAGCATAAACTTTTATGGCTACCCTTCTACCGCCACCCTTCCTCCTCCACCAACACCTCCTCTTCTCCTCCTCCTCATCCTCCTCATTCTCCTCCTCCTCCTCCTCCTTCTCCACCGACCACCTTTCGCGCTACCCATCTAACGACCGACTGCCTGTTTCTATTCCCCTCCCCCACTCACCCCATCCGCCTCACATCCTACCCCTCTCGTAACCATCACCCTCTGACTAACTCTCCCTTTTCCGTTCACTGTTGCTGCATCTCCCTCTCTCTTGGCACACTCCACGCAGTTTTTTTTCTACTTTTTCTTCCATACTCGATATCTACTTTTGCTAATTGCAAGAGACGAGAGACAGAGAGGATAGAGACGGTACGTTTGCGAACGTCCGACGTTCGGACGATCGACGTTACGACCTAACGTTTCGTCCGAATGGCAATGGCATGGCCGCATGTTAGACAAATATTTCTCGTAATTGCTCGTACCCAAGGGGATGTATGTTGTTTCACAAGTTACGTTTATTGCTTGGTTCCACACAAGGAAATTTCGCTAGGTCGCTGTTTCGTCGATCTGGTTTCGTTCCCTCGAGTTTCTTCGGTCGATCGTGAACGCGAAAGGAACGATCGTGGCGAATGTTTCTCGACCTGTGGTGTCGTTGATGGCTGATAGCAAGGACACGGGCATCGTGGATCGAGCGATACGCCTTCGCGCGTTGATCGAAACACCAACCATCCGGTATTCCAGCGTACGTATCTTTGGAACGTTGCGGTGTCGAGCCGAAGGTGAAAGGCAAACCGTTGCATACGCTCTGAACGCAGCGATAACTCTGCGATAATTCTATCGACGCCTCGCATCGTTCTCGACAACCTTTTGAATATCGCTTCCCGCGAACAACTTGCACGCTCGCTACCACCATACGGATCAACGCAATTGCTCGCATATTATAATTTATATCTGTGCCTCTGTGCTGCAAGGACTATTTGGATGTGAACAATCGGCACGCCGACAATACGAGACCTTAAATCATACTTTGGTTAATGTGGAATGTAATGTCGATGTTGGCGGAACCGTCTCTGCACCCCGTGGGTTGGGGCAAACAATGCACGCGCGAGAGCGAGAAGGCAGGCTTGTTCGCTCGCATCGTTCGTTCGTTCGTTCGTTCGTTCGTTCGTTCGTTCGTTCGTTCGTTCGTTCGTTCGTTCGTTCGTTCGTTCGTTCGTTCGAGGGTAGTTAGCCGGCGACTAGTCGGCTAGCTGGCACATTCGCGCGCGACCACGTGCACGCGTCTACGCTCTATGCGAGGGATTATAAATCGCGGTCCAATGAGTGGCTTCCATTCGTTATCGCGATCGTTGGTACGCTGGTTAGGTGATCGCCGTTTTATGCTTGAAATATCACGCTTTCGACGTGGCCAACGCGAACGCGTACCCTCGCCTTTCGCCTATCCAGTTGAAGCCATCGACGCGCAATTGTTTCAGTTTATATCGAATTATCATAATTTTGATTCTAGGAAAATAGTTTCCGTAGGTATTTTGGATAGGTCGATAGATTAGTCTGCGCCTCTTGACGAGCGGCAGAGAACAGTTCTTTATTAGATTTTTTGATTTGATTATCGAGACATGGAATAAACCGATTTGTACAGCATCTTGATATCGGTTAATCATCTTAGATCACCTTCTACGCTTCTGCGATCAGACAAATGGTCGATCGTGAGAAAGGCTGTAGGTGCGTTAAGTGGTAGAGGTACGTACGTAGTCAGACGTAGAGACGCGCGCGAACGGGCAGCCACGAAGTAGATTCGTCCTGTTTTCGTCGGCCGCATCGAACGCAACGTACGATGCATCGATATCGCGGATGATATCCTTCTCGTTACGACGATGGTAAAGGAACCTTAACATGGAACGGCATCCCGTTTCTCTAACGTTGGACGTTGTCATAGACAAGCTCGAGCGTATAGCTAGAGATAATAATTATAAGTTAGAAACTTGCCGGGATCGGCGTTTCGTGGGATAGAATAGGGGTTTGCAGGGTCGATGGCGATAGCCGAAGTAGCAAGGCTGAATGTTGCTAGTGGTGGTTACGGCTCCGTGAGCGGACACTATCGCGTTACAACCTTGCATTAATCGTTGAACGGCTAGCATGGACGGACAACGGTCGACGAGTGAATTACAATCCTGTACCTTTTTCCTTTCCATTTGTCAGACGTTAAAAAAAGGACGGGATGCGAGAAAGACGGTCAAACAATGATCTCCTAGTTTCTGTTTACGAGGGTGTATCGTTTACGCGCAAGGTATTGCGAATCGGAAAGCTGACGCATGGCGAATCTTCTAACAGCTCGTTTCGCTTTGTTGTTGGCGAAAGGAGCGTGCATCGATACGAATAGGAAATCGACGCAGACTATCGAGTGGCGTAATTACGCGCGGAACGCGTATTTGTCTATGCGAAGAGGCAATGGAAGGAAGGAAACGAGCAACGAGAATAACGAGAAAACTTTACCCTTTTCCAATATCGTCGATCCGTAAAATCGAGCGAAAAATTAAATACGAGAAGGATCTGTTTACGCGTTAAAAATAGTTGAGCTAAAGGGTTGTGGAAAACGTATCGTCTTGCTCCCGTTTAAATCGAAGCTCGGTAGCCGCCTCACCGCGTCTGCGGAGCTTTCGAAATCACGAAACGGCCGCATGGTGCAGCGCATAGAATTTCATCTTGGGAGATTACGCGAATCGTGATCAAAGCGATACGGCAAAGAAACGAAGCTTGCTAACGATAAGGGGATCAGGGAGAGGGAAAGTGAAGCGAGCAGATATAGGGGGAGGGAATAGAAGAATGGGGGAGAAGCGACTGGTGGAGGGCGACGAGAGAAGGAAGAAGAGAAAAGAGAAGGCGAAACGGTTCGCGAGTCTCGGTTACGGCGGTGGTGGCGGCCGCGGTTATTCCGGTTTTTTGATATCGGCTGGTTTTCGCGGTGGTAGCAGTATCGAGCTAACAATTAATTATTGGCGGCGCTTCAGAGGGCTGCCGGCAGCCGTAGTTAAACATTACGCGTTCCATATCTTACTGTGCTATCTAATCCCCACGGGGGCTCGAGCGCTACTGCAGTAATCTCGTTTAATTGCCGGCTGTAGACGCGAGAGTCCCGTTCAATTAGTTTTTCAAATAAACATTAGTTTCCTTAACACGCGGCGCCATAACGTGGCGGAGGATGAGGACGAGTACGAGTACGAGGACGAGTACGAGGACGAGGACGAGGACGAGAACGAGGACGAGGGCGAGGATGAGGATGCGGAGGGACTAGAAGCAGCCGATAGCGGAAAGAAGATAGGAACGGTCAAATCGTCGGAGAAAGAGAGACCTTTGGCGAAAGGGACAGAAGAGAATGAGAAGGAGGAGGTGGCGGCGGTGGTAGCGGCGGTAGGGAACAGAGCGAGAAAGTAAGAGGGGCAAATCGAAGGTGGGAAAAAGAGAAAGAGAAAGAGAAAGAGAAAGAGCGAGCAAGAGGGAGAAAGGAAGAGGAGAATAGCTGGTGCAGTCGGAAGGCAGGTCGGTAGAGGTGACGGGTCTGTGGAGCAGAAGGGTGACGGTGGAGGAGGCGGTGGTAACGGAGGCGGCAGAGGTTGGTAGAGATGGTTAGAGGGAGGAGAAACACTGGCGGAAGAGAAGGGTGGTGTCGCGGCCGCGGGGTAAGTAATTAACGACACATTTATACGATATCGCCCACGGGTGCGGCGTAGCGCGGTGTAGCGCGGCGTAGCGCGGCGCGGCGCGAAACGGTGAAGAGACACGAACGTGGTGGTGCGAGGAGGCGAAGCGGGGTCTAGAACCGAAGCAAGCTAGAATCTCGTTCGTAGGAAATGCTCCGCTAATAGGAAGCTATGCGTTCGTCGATAGATACGTAACACGGACCGGCTTGGTCGATCGACCGAACGACCGAACGACCGAACAACCGGCCAACCGGCCGACCGATGGACCGACGATTCGGATTCGTAAGCGCGACGATCGTTTCAACGGGATGTGGTTTGACTCTCGCGACTGATCGCGAATTTCGTGGTCACCTCCGTTCGTCCAATCTCCGTACGTTCTTTTCGTCAAATGGAAAAATGAAGGATCGATTACTGGATCTTTCCTCGTTAAATCTCTGTTTTATCGTCTCTGGTTGTGGTCGCCACCGCGCATCACCGTGGTTGGCGGTGCAGAAATCGGATAGAAATTGAGAAAGATCGACGAATCGTGGAACAAAATGGATTGCGAGTTGGCGAGCAAGAGAAAGGGGATCGACGCGACTTTTGCCTTTGCGAGAAACGCTCTCGTTGCTCGCGCGGCTGGTTATGGTGATGCGGATTATTCACTAATATGATTTACGACGTATTACCCCGACGTGCAAGCGCGCGCGACTCACAATGCGCACATAATGTGAGGCATAATTTATTAATTTTACTAATGGCTCCTGCCCATTATTATTGATTTCGGACCGCGCCTCGTTCGGACGGGCGCTGATTTATCCCGGTCGTTATCGGCCCCATGTTAAATCGTCCGCGAACCAGGAGCCGCGAGAATACAATTCGACGACTCGTGTACTTTTCCTTTCCCATTGCGCGCCTGTTCGGCCAATATAGCTATCGATGCGAATGAATTTCGGTAGAGCACGCCGCTGGATCTCCTCCCCCATTTGTTTGCAGACCGGCGTCTTGTTAGAGGGGAAGGGGGGTGGGGGGGGGGAAGAAATTCTCGTTTCGATCGGTTCGATCGTTTCGATCGTTTCGATCGTTTCGATCGTTTCGGCTCCATCGTGGCATGGATAAAAATTAAAGACAAAAAGTCGATCGATCGAATTGTCAAACTTTCCGGAACACTTACTCTTCAAGGGACTTCGTTTTACCCAGTCCAGGTCGAGTCACTCGTACCTCTTTCGTCTATCCTTCTTTCTCTCTTCTTCCTTTTCTGTTTTATTTGCTTCTCTTCTTTTACACTTTCGGTGAAAAGTTTGCTGCGAGGGATTGAACGAAAGAGGGTGACGGACAAAAGACGGTCGACGGAGGAAAATACGCGAGTGAAGTGCATCGATAACGATCCAGACACCACGTTGCTCGAATGGCCGTGCCGACACGATATTAAAACATTAAAGTAACGTACGACCGTGCAAGAAGGAAAGGTTACGCTCGACGCGATACTTTCGTCACAATTTTATCCTTCCGCTGCTCCGTTTAAACTCGATCATTGGTATCGTTGTTACGCAACGATCGATTTCCATCGATCGAGAAGCGTGCGTGGTTCACGCGCAACGCATTCATCGTTCGTCTCTTCAGCGGAATCTATCAGTTTTGATAAAATGGCACTTTCTTGGCCAGTAATGCACCATAACAGATCCCGACGCGGAGACACGGCGAAAGGGGCGAGAGGATGAGGGACAGATCGGTACCGGATCTTGCCGATGTTCAACAGTCTCGGCTGCCATCTGCAACCACGAATGTTCGAACAAGTTGCGGACATGGCAGGTCGCATCGTGTGGATCCATCGGAGAGAAAGAAAATGAAACGGGGGTCTGGGGGAAGAGGAAAAATTGTGTTCATAGGACAGAGAGAGGACCGACTCAATATCCGTTGTTCTCGTATCGTCTCCCTTCGTCTATCGCGTTCGAGCATATGTCCGACGCCAATCTTCCCTTTCGGAAACGTTATTGGCTGCTACTCGCGTCCTTCGTGTCTCCCGTAATAACATTTTTATTAAACGATAGGCATGCGAACAGCGTTGAGTTTTTCACGAGCAATGGAATACAGTTGGTTGACTGGTTCGACCGCGAACGTATCGTTGACCAATGCATGCTTAAAATGCGATTGCCAGAAATTGTTTACGAAAATTGTTTTTCGCGAAAAATAACATTTTCGTTTTTATCGGTCACTGTTGCATCTTCAAAATTCTTAGGTTTACATTCGAGCTGCGATACAGACTAACGAGCCATTCGAAAGCAAATAGTAGGCGACGTACCGAGATAGCGTGTTGCATGGATCAGATATACGGTAACGAGGGAATTATATTACTCTTAGCCAATGAACCTTTGATGATTCCGTTTGAAGTCGGCGTTTCAAGGTAGTAGAAGCAGAGGGGCAAGAGTGGAAGCAGAAGTAGAAGCAGAAGCAGAAGCTGAAGCGTTAGCTAGCACGGTCTATACGGTGCTCTTCGCGTTAGGAGCACTGTCACCCTCGACTTGGCCGGTAGAGAGAAGGGTGAGCTCTCACAGAGAGATTACACGAACCTCTCGAGTACCGAGCTTCAGCTACGTTAACCGCAAGCCGGACGGCCATTATTAGCAGGTACCTTGTGCACGGACCTTCGGTAAGCCGTACGTCGTTGAATAATTAGAATGCCGCACGACTACTGCCAACCACTGCGTCTAAACACGTACATAACGCGCTACCTT
>SMSQ01020002.1:0-16346 GCA_019453375.1 Ctenoplectra terminalis | reverse complement strand
ACAGTCCAATTTACAGATTCTTTTTTCTTCTATGTAAAATTCAGCACCGTTTGTAATAAATGACACCGGTGAATTATTCGCCTTCTTCGCATAATTTACAGTAAAATTTGTCGAAAATTTCAACCTTTCACTTTTTTCTTTCTTCTCCAAGATCAATGTTTGGACCTTTCGTGGGGGATTTAATCGGATTAGCAGCCAATACCCTTTGCTATGGACGTTCGGCAGTTAATTCATAGATGATACTTGCGTGCAAGCGTACGCTTCATTAATTTTTTAGGATCGTGCGTTTGTACGTATGGAGAAAAGTTAGCTAAAGGCACGAGACAGGCATTGCCAAACACGTCTAAGCCACGCACGACGTCGAAGAAGAAGAAGAAAACGGGAAAGAAGTGGAAGGACGAAAAACAAAGCAAAGGAGAAAAAGGGAAAGGAGAGAGAAGGTAGTGAGAAAGAGGGAGGTGGGATAAGGGGAAGGTTTCCAACGCTGTCGACGGGACGTGTATCCGCTGGATTGCGGCCTCGTTCGAGAATCCTCATGGGAAGACGCCATCTTGTTCTCCTATGTAGGTATCCACTGCCCGCCAACCCGATGTCCTGCCACCCCTTTGCATAAACTTACGGACGGACGATGACGTCAGGCAACAAAGGCGTTCAACTCTTGTTGAGATATCGATTTGGTATTTGTCTTGTTGCGACAGAACTCGACGAAATATTGGAAAGTTTCATTTCTTTTTGCGTGTTTAATAACGGCTAAAAATGAACAGCTGTGTTCGATGTGTCAACTTTTTGAACGATTGTGAAAGAGGATTCAGGACTGAGCATTTCTATTTAGAGACTACTTAACTTATAAGTTATGCGTTCTTGAATTTTCTACGGTGTATAGTATGTTGTACTTGTGTCATTTATGGAAATGAGTGTCTAAGTTTGTTACTTTTGATACTTTTTTCAGAAAATCTAGTTTCTTTTGAACGCGTCGTATGTATCGCGATGTGGAAATAAATTTGCTAATATCTTTGCGAAATTAACACTAAACGTACCAAAACGGTCAGAATAAGCGGCTTGTAATTTCTCGTAGAAATTTTATAAATTTCCAACGATTCGGTTTGGCGAATTTTTCATGATTTTCTGTGAAAAATGTAGGTAAAGATTTGTTCTCCTTACATTATGTATTTTTTAGAATATCTATCTTTTTATTTCTTTAGGTACAGATAGGTCTACTTTAATCGCCGGTAGGTTTAGTATTGAAGATAATTTGAAAGATTACATGATGATGAGTCAATGATTTGTANTGTAGGTATCCACTGCCCGCCAACCCGATGTCCTGCCACCCCTTTGCATAAACTTACGGACGGACGATGACGTCAGGCAACAAAGGCGTTCAACTCTTGTTGAGATATCGATTTGGTATTTGTCTTGTTGCGACAGAACTCGACGAAATATTGGAAAGTTTCATTTCTTTTTGCGTGTTTAATAACGGCTAAAAATGAACAGCTGTGTTCGATGTGTCAACTTTTTGAACGATTGTGAAAGAGGATTCAGGACTGAGCATTTCTATTTAGAGACTACTTAACTTATAAGTTATGCGTTCTTGAATTTTCTACGGTGTATAGTATGTTGTACTTGTGTCATTTATGGAAATGAGTGTCTAAGTTTGTTACTTTTGATACTTTTTTCAGAAAATCTAGTTTCTTTTGAACGCGTCGTATGTATCGCGATGTGGAAATAAATTTGCTAATATCTTTGCGAAATTAACACTAAACGTACCAAAACGGTCAGAATAAGCGGCTTGTAATTTCTCGTAGAAATTTTATAAATTTCCAACGATTCGGTTTGGCGAATTTTTCATGATTTTCTGTGAAAAATGTAGGTAAAGATTTGTTCTCCTTACATTATGTATTTTTTAGAATATCTATCTTTTTATTTCTTTAGGTACAGATAGGTCTACTTTAATCGCCGGTAGGTTTAGTATTGAAGATAATTTGAAAGATTACATGATGATGAGTCAATGATTTGTAGTATTTATTGATTGTATTTAACAGAAAGGGCATTGTGTTTCATCACAACAACGCCAGACAACACGTTTCATTTACAATTTGATAGAAGCTGATGGAGAGTGAATAGAAGATATCGTCCCATTCACCGTATTCACCCAACTTAATCCCATCATATTTTCACCTCGTTAACATTAGAACTACCGAAAATCAAAGTACATTTATTTGTACCGAAGAAACTAAAATAATAGATATTTAAAAAATATATATAATTCATATTTTTCACAGAAAATCACAGAAAATCACAAAAAATCACAGAAAATCTTTAAAAAATACACCATTGCAAGTTTATAAAATTTCTATGAAAAATTACGAACCCCTTATTTTGACCGCTTTGATAGTTTCAATATTAAGTTCTTAATGTAAAGAAATTTAGAAATCTGAATGTCTGTAAAATCCACCAAGATGGTTTCTTCGCTGAAACAGAAGAGAAATTCTTGGAGAACAGAATAATGAAAGTGCTTAAAAGAGGACAGGAGGTTGTCGACAGAAAAAAGACAATACATTGTCCGGTACAGCTTTGTTCTTATACATGAAACATGTCTTTAAATGTTCTTAGGCTACGCGAAAAACTATTTATCAATATTTATTAAAGTGAGCTTTCTTAAATGAGCATAACCGGTAATTCATGTCTTGTACTTAACCCTTATGTGGACACGCGGGTATCCATTTCTATATTTCCATTAATAATTCGTTATGCTCTTGTGAATATGTCGCGAAACCTGTCCCCATTATTTTGAAAATTTGCCTTTGATTTACGCTTTTGGAATAAAGATTTATGCAAATACCCAGGTACCCCGGTTATCCAATAACCGTAAACATTTTGGTCGTCCGCATAAAGGTTAAAAGCTTATCGCTGTATAAAAAAAAAAAAAAAAAACAATTCACACGCAACGAGAGTTACTTTATTATTTCGAAATGTTCCGAATTCTTTGGAAGACACAGTATCTACGATACAATTATGTGTCAAAACATAACGATGGTTGTAAAATGGAAAACAGATTAGTTGATTGCCATCGACACTTCAAACGAAGGCACGTTTGTAGCATCGCAGAGAAAAATAGCAACGATAAGTGTGAGCGCGAATAGTATAGAAATATTATTTTATTTATTAAATGATACACGCAAAAAGGTTCTTTCGGATCGCTATGCTGGATGGCATACACATTTTATCGGCTTTAATTGGACGCCACCGCATATTCCCGGTTAATTAATACGAAAAATTGCCAATGTTAATATCGCATGCATTACCTGTTTGAAACGGTCCGTTATATCGACGCACAGACCGATGCCCCGCGAAGGGTCACCTGAACGGCAGTTTATACAGAGAGGGTGATATTAACGTATTTTGTTGTAATTATTGAACAGTCACTCGTGGTAAACGTTCCGCGATTCTCATTCAGTAATTTTGCATTGTCTCAGTGGTTTTTCTTACCATCTATTTTAAATGGACGTTTAAAATGTGATTTCAACGAAACAGAAAGGATAATGTACGAGATAATTAATTGTTTAATGGCATTATTTTAAAAACGTTACAACGAGACAACATTTCGGGAAAAGAATCGAAAACTATTGCGAGTAGCGAGATTACGGTCAGTCAGTTAAGGTATGAATCGACGAGCCGATTAAACTACACAAAATCACTTCTTCCATTTGAGAACCCCACCGAGGGCGGGTAAATAACGAATTGAAAATCAATGGTATTACGAGATTATGCGTTTATTGGTAGAGAGTTAGTAGAGTTACCGATGCCCAGAGCAGTAATATCGAGTAATTGCATAAACGCACCCGGATCCCTCTGCGTGCCTCTCCCCCTAACGAAACCCGCGAATGTGATCACCCATCCGTGGAGTTTCGCGTATTCGTGCGATCGTTCGTGATGTTTAAAATAATTATCTCGACGTTTTGCTGCTTTTTTTTTCTTTTTTCAACCCATCCAGTGCTGATTTTAAACCTTCCTTTTTATTGGTTATCGATTTTGGAAAACAAATATGATGGAAACGCGTGGATGCTCGAACGATGCCTACCGTTTTCGTGGAAGAACACCTGTTTGTTCAAATTAAATATCAACTTTCTTTAAATAATAATGTTTGAAGATACGTGGAACATATATTTGATGTGTTCGAAACGTCTGAAGTTTCATGTTGAGTTATATTTTTGAAGAAATTGTTAAATAATTTGGAATTGAAAAAAAAAGGAGTCGGTGGTGTCGTTAACGAAAAGAAGTTAAATGTACAAGTAATTACTCTGAAACGTTTAATATTGTTTATACTAGAAGCTATAGCGGTAGACAGCGATGCAATATCTTGGTTTACTCCCAGTGGCAATCAAAGTAACGCCTCCTACAAAAGGACCATGCGTCAGGGCCTTGTCCAACGACGTTCTCGCAATATTAGCCACCGTGGGATGTGTGTATTTCGCACATTAACGTGTTTACAGAGGACTGATTCTCAGCCCTGTCCGCGACACATTGCGTGCAATATCCACTGTTTATTCCATGGCTCGCTTAATTCGGACACCCTGTTTCCTTGTTTTCTCTGTAAATTCACGATTACGTTGGTTGGTTCAGCTACCCTGAAAACGTGATGCGGAGAATATCACGAAAGTCGTTCCTCTTTTCCATCTGGGTCGATTTTAATCAACTAAATTATTCAAATTTTCCGCAGCTTTTAGGAAAATCGTAGTATTAGATGCAAAGTACTTACAGTTCGCGTAATTACGGAAAAATTTTGTGTTAAGTATATGATACTGATCGATAGTTATACATTAATAATTAATAGTATAATTGTAACAAACATAAGTTTGATCGCTGGTAGTTATTATGTCACCGTATTAATATTTTTGAAATAATATATTTATGTTAAAAGACTTTTTTTTTATCGATGCTAATTATAATTGATGTGTTATGCTGAAATATTATTATAAAATACAGTATTAAAGTAAACTATTCCTATTTTTTTATATTTGGTGTCTTTTTGTAATTAAAGATTGATCAATTTAAAAGTACAGTGTCGGAAGGAGATTATAAATAAAGTAAACATTTGTGTAGTACGAAATATTGAATTGTACTTGCAATTTGGTTATATTTAAATTTACGCTACCTCTTATTATGTCAAATGCATTATTTTGTTCATACTGTCGTATACTTTGATGATTGCTGTCATGTGACTTCGCTGGTAAGCGGTTATTGGTCGGCGTCACGAAAATGCGATTTGTCACTGCCAATGATTACTAAAAATTAATAAAATTATTTAAAATTATGGATACAGTGTTCCTCTGTTAATCCTTGTCTGTCTCTTGTGTAAATTTAACACATTTTTCTCACAAAAAATACACGTTGCGATAAATGTAAAAAAGCAATCTCTCTTATACATTACCATTTATAAACGATACGAATAATCTTATGTCTGATATCTGCAAAAATTTCATTTTTCTTTATTTTCAATAAAAGAATTTGCAAATTTAATTATTTATCTTTTCCTTACACTGATTTTTTATCGTTGCGTCAATTTGACACCAAGTGTAATTTTAATTTATAAGATTGATAATTATTAAATACAAATTAAGTGTGATATTTCAATCTTTTGTATTTGATACAGAAAACTTTAACCGTAATTTTAATTTATAAGATTGAGTGCAAATTACGTACAATATTTCAATATTTTGCATTTGACACAATAAACTTTAACTATAATTTTAATTTCTAAGATTTAAAACTACCAAATACAAATTACGCATAATATTTCAATCTTTTGCATTTGACACAGCAAACTTAAACCGTAGTTTTAATACCTAAGATTGAGAATTACCAAATACAAATTGCGTACAATATTTCAATCTTTTGCATTCAACACAGCAAACTTTAACCGTAATTCTAATTTATAAGATTGAGAACTATCAAATACAAATTACATATAATATTTAAATCTTTTGCATTTGACACAGTACTAAAGTAGTGAATAACTATTTCTAACATGCGTAGCTGCTGAAATAATAATAAGACGAAAGGTTAATATTCAAGACTACGCAAAACCTAAGTGACGAAGCAATGAATTGAAAGATTCGCAGAAGCGTTGCTGGAAACCTAAAATGTATCAGAAAACTTGAGGAAAGAACGAAGAAGCTCATTATGTGGATGCTAACACAAACAGCAATGCCACCGTTTCACTGGTGGCACAATTATACGCGGAGAAATAAGGGTGAGATCGAGAGAGTAGGGGCGAAGTCGAGCAGAGATAGCGCGGTGGATAGTGGTAATTCCGTCACGCCGTAAAGGTTGCTTTTTATCGTCTCCATCCTGTACGCCCATCCAACGAGATCCTATGGTCTGTGTCAGACGCCTAGGTATTCCGCGTTTCCTCTTGTATTCCGGCGTTTGTTTCTCGCTTGCCCCCGTTTTACACGTGCCGCTTGATTGTTCAGGTTTTATTATCACTCGTTGGGTCCCCGACTACTCGTTCATCCGGCGTATACGTCGGTGGTCACGGAAACGATCCACCACTGCCACGGCTACGGAAATAAAAGCGGGAGTTAATCGTTTTTCGACACAGTGTTGCGCGATACAGGAACCGTGCCGGCTTACTCTGCATTTATTAGATCGCTGCATATCAAACATTGAATATTTTATTCCTGCAGAGATTTACTCGTTCTTCTGGCTTGTATTCGTTGACTCCCAAATACCTGGGGATTATTCCGTTAACCTGCGTGAAACTTTCCACAACGTTTCCCCGTTTTTAGTGCGATTTAAGTACGCTTCATTTACGATTAAAGAATGTTCTGTTCCAACGAGTAAATAATATTTCAAAGGAATATATTTTGCGGAAATAGATTAAAAATTTATAGATACGNTTTATTAATATAGTATTGAAAATGTGAGAAACACGTGGTAAAGGTTATGCGGTTCGTTGCCATATTCGAAACCGAAGTGAGGCATGTGTTCCATCCATAATCTTTGTTCAATTGTTTTCGTTTCTGGTAAAACAAGGAGACATTGTTATCCGTAACATTTGCATAGGTAGGTGGTAAACAATGTTAATTATAAATTTTCTTTAATATCTATNAATTTGTCGGTGATACGTAGAACAATATTGACACATTGACTACGGGACCTTGTTTCTGTAAAACTTACTAGGGAATAAAGTTACGATAATGAATAAATTCTTGGTTATACGCTTTCGAGAATAAATTATATTCTAAACATAGCTCTTAACACTTTACCGACCGGTTCATTCGAGCGCGGATACATCGCTAACACCGGCTCGGTTTCGGCTATCGTGCCGAAATATAAGCTCTTGTTCTTGCAATTTTGTTTTTAAATCGAAATTCGTGAGAGTGCTTGGTATATCGTTTCTCTTATTATAGGGTGATTAAATCGAATAAAGTTTTTAATTTTCATAATGTTAGTATTAAGCAGCAAGCGGTAGATGAGCGTTGGCTGCAAAAAGCCGATTAATAGGCTACCGGTTGGTAAAGTGTTAATTTCAAATTCGAACTGAACGGATAACTTTTTAAAAGTAACCTTTCATATATCGTCGTTTTCTATTTTCACCTATTCAAGATCTGAATTACAAAACGCGAGAAATCTCGTCACCCGTCCTCAATGTGTTAACGATAAGTTGGTCGAGAAAGAGTTTTCGTTCGTTCAAGTTAAATACGAGTTATTCACTGTCCACGGAATTAAATGATTTACTCGATTCGTTTCGCGAGTAAAAATTCGCTTGTCGTTGTACATTTAGGTATTATTTTTCCATCCCGGACAGTTTAAACGTTTCCATCAATATTTACTGCTCAAAAGCTGAGCGGCGAATATAAATTATCGCGAAAGAAAGAGCAACACGCGGGCAGTAACAAAAACGAGGTTGGCGCAGTGGTGGTGCGCTCTCGGTACCAGCAGCAAATGGAATTAGCGGGCAGTTTAGTTCGGCCGAGTCGCGAAATAGAGGTTGCATTTTTACGGGCGTATTAATATGGTTGGAAACATACTATGATCGGGCTTGTAATGCAGCCCTAGGGGCCCGTGTGATATGATACATTTGCTTTGCATACAGGATAGCGAGAGGCGGTGCCGGAAGAGGTGAGCGCCGGTTCATACCGACGAGAGAAATGACGGGGTGGAGAGAAAGAGAGCGAGAAAGTGTGTGCGAATACAAACGTGTTTGCATTTCATAACAAGTTACGAACACAGCGAGCCAGCACCGGAATCGACGGGGGGTTGGCATCGATGGTGTTTGCTTGTATCTATTCGAGCGATGCGCGAGCAATTATGCCCGTTTATTGCGAAACGCTCAGTTCGTTCGCACCTTGGCAACGAATTTACATTGCGAAATGTACATACGTATTTTTACAGGATAATAACGATGACATGGGTATTTTAATTTTCTGATATTACGTTTTTTATTAATATTTAAGAACTTGAATTTTATACCGGGTTAAAACGATACTCAAATTTAATTTGTAAATTTTTATGCACTTTATTTATGCATCTGTAAGGAAACAAACATATAACTGCATGCTACATTTATATTTCATTTTTATGATTGTTTTTTGCAACCTTCCCTTTTTCAACATTCTTTTTTATTCATTTATTAAGGTCGTATCCACTTTATGGTCATTAGTGACCACAAAATATACAATATTGCATGGTTAATAGTTATACAGTTAAGCTAGGATAAAAATAATATATTAGTATATAAGTCATAGTAAGCTCATAATATAAATAACATACACATGAAATGACAATAAGAAGATACACATTTACAGTAACAATAGGTACAAATATCTATTTGCATTTTCTCGCATGAATTAATGCGATTAACACTAGATTTACGGAACCCGTCAATTTGACGCAGTTCAAATTTCGTGCTCAAGTTTAACAATCATGGGTGAGAAAAATATAAACTCAAAATGAAATTTATATAGAAAAATTGACTAAATAAATTCCTGCTTATAGAAATCTATTAATTTGAAGTAAACCGAACTAATGATATTACAAAAAATTTGTATTTCAATGTATCCATCAAAATGATCCAATCGATGCCCGTAAACCTAGTGTTAAGAAAAAGTAAGAGGTCCCTACACAGTAATAACTGGTCATTAAGAACTCTTTTTGGATCACTCGGAAAGTTAAATTTATCTCTTTTCTGAAGCGTACCAGCGATTACTTTATCAAATGCAAAATTCTCTTAAAATTTCACTGAAACAGTACACCGATCGTCGAGTGATATCACAAAAAGCAGAAAATGATTAGTGACATCTGCGAACGCGCGCTCGTTCCGTTTAATAAAAATTCAGACGGAAAGGACGAATGGCCGGTGTTTCCAAACAAACAATTATACCACGCACCGCGATCAATTTTAAAAATTGTTCACTGAACATTTCTTCCACCGGGTACCACTTCGGACACGCAGCATTGCGCTTAAGGGTGGCACGACGGCGTCCGATCGAGTTGTCCAGGACAATGGTACTTGTTACGAAGGCAACGAGATGTCACCGACCGTGAATTAGCGCTGTGGTTGAGGTCGAGCTAGGGTTCCAGTATTGAAGAAGGGGTTTCTGAAAGGGGTGACACGCGATGGAAGCAAGAGAGGAGGAATTCTTTTCTTGCGCACTCGTGTACAGATGCTCTTTATCGAAACACATGGTACGTCGCGGTAGCCCGCTCAAGGTTCCTGCCTCAACTAAGTCAGGATTTATGTCCTATCAAACTGACATCACAAACGCGCTGGTACCTATGCTACCAGTACGTCAGTACCAATACGTGAATCATCCTCTTCTGGTTCGGCTATCCCTGCGGTAACCTGAGATGCTCCATAAAGGATTTCCGTCAAGATATGACGAATTTCCCAGCCTGCCGGTAACCGTAAGTCATGCTACCTAATTACAGGGATTAAGTGGATTTTCGCATCGGAAGGGTCAACAACGATTAGTACCACTTCATCGCACAAAATCATTTCAAAGGATAAGTCAATAGGATTATTTAGTTTTTTTTTTCATGCGAATATTGCGAGCTCATAATCATTTCCAGGTTGTAATAATAAACATTGCGGTGATAAAATGAAGAAATATGGGTATCGATAAATTCTAAATGTCTGAAATAACAGTCAAAATTGTGTAATCAAACGCGATAATCAGTAATATGGAGTTATCACGGTAGAATAATATGCAAGAGTAATAAAAGCGACTAATGTAATGTATCTAAATTATTTCGCATAATTTACAACAGTTCTATAAGTTTTCGACTTGCGTGTAATTCATCCATTTTTTTATAAGCTTTGAACCTGCATGTAATTTTTTACGTATATATAATAAAAAGAAACGTTAGTTGGGAATATTTTAAATTGTATTTATAGTATGTATAAAATTATTTTAAACGACCATGAAACACTTTGTATCGATATAGCGCATTATAGTCTTCTGTTGGAAGACTTTTTCTATTCGGCGGTATAGGAAATGTTTATGTTGAGTTTTGAAAATTTAATCAGGTATATCAAGATTACCCAATGTTACAAACAATAACAAAATAAAAGTTTAAATAATCAAAAATAGCAATGTCGGCGCAGAATAAACGTACGATACAGGTCCTATATATCCCGTACCGCAGTGAACGTGTTAATAAAATTTTAATGAAATTCTGATAACTTTTAAAATAAAAGAAAACATTAACCTTTTTGTAAATAACATTCACATTATCATAACACATTGACGATCTTATTTTTGTAAAATTTACTATGAAATGAAGCTAGGATCGAATCAATTCTTATTCAGATGTTTGTGAAAATAATCTCGTATCGTAAAGATAAATTATAATTAAAAATCTGAGTTAAGAAGATCATTTTTAAAATTAATTTTCCATACATCGTCGTTCACTATTTTTACCTTTCCAAAATATAAAATACAAAATACGAGAAATTTCGTCAACCGTCCTTGATATGTTAAAAATTATATTTACCTCTTGAGTTCGCATAATTAACAAAAAATTTTTTTTTAATTATACAAACTCTCTTTGATCAATAACAAATTTCAAAAATATTCTCTTTTTGATGTAAGACTCAGTGCGGGATTAAAATATTTAGAGGTCCTAAGCACTTAAATAATTTTAAATCCTGTCACACAAATGTCATTCATATGTAAAACATTTTTAAATTCAGAAAATTCCTGTGATCTCCCTCTCTCTTCCAAAAATGCCCTACGTGCTTATTTTTCTTACTCGTTAATTCTATAGTATCCTCGCTAATAACCCGTATATGCAGTCGATACAACGCTATAACGTTGGAATAAAAATAAAATAAAATAAAGTAAAATAAAACAGGTTTTCAATTGTTTCGTATTTCGTGTTTATTGTACTTGCTCGAGGTAAGGCTGGTTAGTAAAATCTGCGCTTTGCGTCTGTAGATATTTGCCTGGAAAGCAGTAGTTATCTATTGGTAGATGAACACATGGTGGATGGTTACGGTGAGTGAATACGGCACCCTCTGTTTGGATTACGGACCCGAAGCTTCGTTGGTGTCTATAAACAGAAATGAAGGAGAGGAAGGCGAGTAGTATGGAGGACCACGTTTTCGCGACCACTATGACAGATTGAGAGGAAGGCATCGTCCTTTGGTGACCAACGAGGCGTCTCGCCACCTATATCCACCCCATGATGCGAGACAAAAGCACTATACTCAATTTCGTAGCATGTGCATCATAACATCTATCCCACTTCGACGTTTCTAGTGATCGTACGATGTGGAACTCTTCATCGTTTACGTAAGATGTTCGACGATAACAAGTTCGGTTTATGTTCACACACCTGTTAGGTTTCCGAAATTCAACAAATAGTGCTTACAAATTTAATATAATTGAATTATCGCTTAAAAGGATACTTGTTTATATTTAATGGAATGTAATTTATGATTTTGTTGTTTAGTTGTTGTTGTTATAGTTATTTATAGTAAAATATTATAATATTCTATGTGTGTATAAATTTTGGTGTCAAGTTTTACGATACTCTTTTGTTATTATTTTGAAATAATTCAAGTAGTGATTTAAATGATGTATTTAATTTTGATACAATATTGGAAAGTATTTTGAATTAATAGTTTCAATTTATTCGTGATATATTTATGTTGGAAATAATATTTATTGAAATAAATTGAAATTATTACCTTCTTTGAGATGATAGTAAATATTATTTTCAGCATTAATGTGTCATTAATTAACATATTGTAGTAATATTTATGAATTTATTAGCATCCGGATATTTGTGAGTTACTATTCCTAGTAACTATTCTTAATTATGAGTTAGTTAGTATTTAGTTACTATTCTTAGTCTTCGTTCGTACTTACTATTTATTTTTTATATTTGACGTTTGTATTTATTTAAATTTTGAAACAGTGAATACCAGTAATCATAATTCACTAATAAAATTATAATTTAACTGTGAATTGTCATACAAATAGATATGTAACTAGTGAAAACAATTTTGACTTTTGTAAGATAATGAATAATAAAATCGAAGTCATCGAATTCATATGTAATCGAATTCATAATAAAAAGTTAACTTTCTAAATTTTTACTGTTATTTCTCTCAAAAGAAAGTGATCCGACCTCCCTCGATTTACCCTATTTAATTTCTTCAATACGCGAATAATATTAAGTATTGTACAACAGTTATGTCTTAAAATGATATGCACGCGATATTTATATTTAAATATGCTGAAACAGACTATTGCACAAAGCATAAGCAAAAGTAATACTGTATAAGGATGATTTCATGTTCGTATAAAGGTAGAAATGCTATGTAAGGTACCTGTGATACTGTTGCAAACAACGGTCGTTCAGATATGGGAATGACAATGTCTGGCGGCCAAAATGCACGTTAGAGACGCCTAACTGCCGTCTCTTATTGAAACATCATCTCTGCTTACTGGTATGGAAACGACTGTTGACACTTATCCATAAAGCCAATGTCCTCGAGATATTACTTGTTCTCGATCTTTTGTTTCCGCGAACTGTAACGATGATTTCCTTTCGCCCATTTTTGAAGGTATACTTTCGTTAAATCGAAGAAAGTACAAATCATTTTGCATTATAAAGAATTTATTAGAATACACAGAAGTATTATCTATCATACACCGAAAGATATTATAGATATTATAATAGAACGAAAGTGATAAATTGTAATCTAAATGAAATAGGTTGTTCCAAAAGTTTCTTCCGTTATCTTCACGCAATGCTTTCGTCTAGCAATGTTTAAATAAACATTCAGCGTTATTTGTTAAACGAGAGATGGAGAGAAAAAATAGCGCAAAATGAATCCTGTATAAAATAATAATATATCGTAAAACATAAAATATTATGTATCCATTACTTATTAATAAAGCGAAAGAAACTTTTGGGACAACCTAATAAATCAGTTTTATAAATTAAATTTTAAATAAATCAAACAAGTAAATTTTTAAAGACATTTCGTACCTAAATAGTAAATTATATTTATGTGGCGAATACAAAGTTTAAAAATACAATAAATACATCTCCGTAAATTAATACGTCAGGATACAATTTTTTGTTATAGTAATATCGAAAACACACATTTCTTTATCAAAAGTGCTTAATTCAGAAAATTTATATTATAAACTATAAGCATCGCATAATTACTTTTGACAATATCGAGAATTCGATCGTACAAATATGTAAGTGCCTACGTTAAAACAAAAGTTAGTTGCTTTCATTTCTATAAGAAAGATAACATTCATATTTAAAAATTGTACACGGAGAAAAATAACGCATTTAAACTAAAAAATATTCCTATAAATAAAAAGAATTTTATCCTGCACACTTTTGTTTCTCCCGTATTATATTTTAATTACTTTAATTACACGACATTAAAATAAATTTTGATTCTCCTTAAATCAAAGCTTAGAAGATAAAAATTTTACATGCTATTATAAGATTATTTTTTACGAATTAAATTAAATATCTCACTAAATAAGTATTCAAAGATCCTGATCAGGTTAATTTTGCTAACCAAATTTACCATGCATGGTTTAAATCGATCAAACACGTTTGAAGGACCATTGAAGTACGTTTCGTTACACGTTGAACGAATATTAACCGATAAATGGATAAAACCAAAAAGATCGGGCCACTTGTTTCAATTGCAAGCAGATGTGGTCATCGTATCACCGTGCTCACCCCCTCTTTGTAACCCAGCCCTCTCAGTCTTTTTAGAACACAGCTATCGTTCAAACTTGCTAAATGTAGAGATACAGTATCCACTTCGAGGGGAAACGAGGCCATCAACGAGGGTGCCGTCGGTATCCGAAGGGAGCGTCAGATTTTAGACCGCAGCAGATCGGACAAGTGCATGCTCTCTCCATTATAAACGTGCCTCTAGGCTTTACTTCGACGAGCAACGAGCCATGAAGACCTCGTCATATGTGCATTTCCTATTACGTTTGTGATCGATAGCTAACGTCATTGTCATCTCACCGACTAACTCGCTAACAATAAGCCTGTCAATGCTATTATTTCAAAGTTGAATCGCGGAGATTTAAATGAAAAGAACTGTTCCAACTTTTAAACGAAATGCGTATCTACTTCTTTTCTTTATTTTTTATCGCGGTAAAAATAGATCGAATATTGTCATGAAACGAAGCTGACAATCGTATGTCGGTAATCTACGGCGTGATTAGGACTATCTGTCCCAAAATTCCCTTATATTAAACTACCAAACTTTACTTTCATTAACCCATTGCCCTATAACCACGAGTCACATTCGTGGCGCCGATTCCGATTGAATTTTAGCTTTAACTGTAATTTAAATTTACAATATTGAAAATTAGCAGGNGATAAATGGATAAAACCAAAAAGATCGGGCCACTTGTTTCAATTGCAAGCAGATGTGGTCATCGTATCACCGTGCTCACCCCCTCTTTGTAACCCAGCCCTCTCAGTCTTTTTAGAACACAGCTATCGTTCAAACTTGCTAAATGTAGAGATACAGTATCCACTTCGAGGGGAAACGAGGCCATCAACGAGGGTGCCGTCGGTATCCGAAGGGAGCGTCAGATTTTAGACCGCAGCAGATCGGACAAGTGCATGCTCTCTCCATTATAAACGTGCCTCTAGGCTTTACTTCGACGAGCAACGAGCCATGAAGACCTCGTCATATGTGCATTTCCTATTACGTTTGTGATCGATAGCTAACGTCATTGTCATCTCACCGACTAACTCGCTAACAATAAGCCTGTCAATGCTATTATTTCAAAGTTGAATCGCGGAGATTTAAATGAAAAGAACTGTTCCAACTTTTAAACGAAATGCGTATCTACTTCTTTTCTTTATTTTTTATCGCGATAAAAATAGATCGAATATTGTCATGAAACGAAGCTGACAATCGTATGTCGGTAATCTACGGCGTGATTAGGACTATCTGTCCCAAAATTCCCTTATATTAAACTACCAAACTTTTCTTTCATTAACCCATTGCCCTATAACCACGAGTCACATTCGTGGCGCCGATTCTGGATAAAATACAATAAAAACACACAATATTTATGATAAAGTTGAATTTTAGCTTTAACTGTAATTTAAATTTACAATATTGAAAATTAGCAGGTACGAGTCACACTCGGGGCGCTGATTGTGGTTAAAATACAATAAAAACACACTATATTTATGATAAAGTTCAATTTTAGCTTTAACTATAATTTAAATTTACAATATTGAAAATTAGCAAATACAAAATACGTGTAATATTTCGATACTTTGGGTTTGACAGAGTGTCAAAGACGTGAATAACTATCGCTGATGTGTATGAAGGTGGAAGAAATCGTAAGCCAAGGGGTTAATAAGAGGTATCACAATAACAAAAGAGTACTATCTCCCATTGAAAAAAATGTTGGAGAACCCAACTTCCTTCCCAAAAATTACCCCAAAAAATTTAATATATACTAAAATATTAATCCCCCTTAACCATTTAATTATAAAAAAAAAAAATAAATAAAATCGATATCTTTATTAAATTCCGAGAAAACAGTTTGTAACACTTTAGTTGGTACACCCTGTATATAACGAATTAAAACATTTTTAGTTATATATACAAACGCTTTTCCATTTAAATTATCTTCCCTATAAGTTTACAATTATTGGTTAATAGCTTGCCTAAAAGATTAACCAGAATTTTGCACTCAATTTCTGCTAAAATTATATGCGATTATGCATCACGGCAATGTTTTAAAAACGTTCTTTTATGTTGTTCTTCATATTTAACCCTCTATAGCCCGAATTTTGTCTGTTTATTGGAGAAAAAT